>ML781244.1:483193-496999 GCA_009831015.1 Picea engelmannii | reverse complement strand
TCTTCCAACCTATTCCAAAGTTTTTTCCTAGGAACCATGTCAAAAGCTTTTCTAAAGTCAACAAAACAACAAAAAAGATTGGTTTTAGTATTGCGGAACTCCTCTGCAATGATCCTAAAGGTAACAAGATGGTCCACAATTGACTGATATCTCCTAAACCTGGCCTGGCCTTTAGCTCTTTTACCGTGAATTTCTAGCCAAAGGCTAATCTTCTTTTCCAAAATAATTCCATAAAGTTTGGCTAAAATTGGGCTAATCATTATGGTCCTATAATTAGAGGGAATGTTTCTATCCCCATTTTTTAAAATAGGAACAATGAGACTTTGCATCCAGGGTTTAGGAAAGCCCTGCTTCACTGCTAAATTGAAGAGTTTGTGTATGTGAGGGATAAGGATTGGCCCTCCGATTTTAAAAATTTCAGTGTGGTAGCCTTCAATGTCCTTAGTTTTCCCATTTGCGAGCCGCTTAACCCCGAAATCTATGTCATCTAAAGAAAAAACTTATTCCTTTGTAGAGACAATAGGAATGGTATCCATGGCATTAGGGAACTCATAAAGACTTTTAAGGTAGGAATTCCAGTCCCTTAAGGGAATCCTATTATTTTCTTTAGTATTGCGTTTTAGAACTTGGCTCCAGAACTTCTTAGGATCCAACTTGTATAGTTGTGAAAGTTGTTCTTGCCTTTTATTGATATAGTATCTTTTTTTCCTTTTAATTAAGTCTTTGTACGTATTGATCTTATCGAGTTTTAAGGGCTCATTAGAAGCATCCCTAATGGTTTTCCTAACAATTTTACATTCTTTATCATACCAAGGGTTGGTCGTTCTATTATTCTTTTTATAGGACACCTCGAAAGAGAACTTGTTAATAGAAGTGGAAAGGGTAGTTGTAAAATTATGATAGAGTTCTTCAATGTTGTCCTTATAAGTTAGGAGGTTTAATTTACTATTTAAATCCTTTAATAAAAGGTCAACTTTACTTTTGTCAAAGCACAAATTCCTTTGATTATCATAATTCTCTTCAATGGTGCTCCTATGCATGGAAAAATATAGAGTTAGGGTTAAAAGTTTATGATTAGAGTTTAGCTCATGGTCATTTAAAAGGTCAAAAGTTGTTATTTGGTTGGAAATGGGGATATATGTTTTATGTATATATAAAACATATAAGATATATGTTTATATATATATATATATATGGTCGAGGGAGGCCAAGAAATAATCTTCAGTTGCAAGTTGATGGGCCAAAACAAAGGAGTCGATACAAGTTGAGTCGAAAGATGGTCGATTCTCCAACTATACGTTGAGTCGACCAATGAAAGGAGGTCGTGCGAACAACAGTCTACGGTTTTCGACCATTACTAAAGCTGAGTTAGGCCGAGCTGTGAGGGTTTGGTTGAGTTGATTTGTAGTATACATAGGGAGGTAATATTGGGTACCTCTCTAGGTACCCCATATTACCTCCCATAGGATCCTCTCATGTTCACTTGTCTCTTCAAGGGGGCAACCTCCTAATGAGATTTAGCTCCAAATACAATACTTCTCTTCATATTCCATTACATTGCTTGAACCCTTTTATAGAGTGCTACCATCACCTAAGAACATTCTAGAGGAGGAATCTTCTAAAAGAAGAACCTTCTAAGAAGTCATCTTACATTTATTATATCTAACTACCATAGTGGGCCTTATTTAATAATATAGAGGACCTAGTCCACCTTACATTGAATGGCCTCCACTACCTCTCTAGCTACCTAACATTCCAGGGAGGTAATATGGGGTACCTAGAGAGGTACCCAATATTACCTCCCTAGGTATACTAAACGATTAAAGCCACTAGTTGAGTCGAGAGTGGTTCTTCGAGTGGACTTGGTCGAGTCGAGTCCAAGCAATTTCCAGTGGAGTCGGCCATAATATCAAGTCGACGAACCAAAGAGTGACCGTCAATGAGCGACCATTAAGTCGAGTCAAAATTCAAGTCGACGGATTTGTGGATCTCCGACAAGAAACCTTAGCAATGGATGTAGGGTTACGAGTACAAAATCCAAAGAATTCAACCTGCAAAAAATCGACTCACCCAACCAACAAACAAATGGTTGAACCTCTTCTAGCAAACCCTAGCCGATTAGTTCCAATACACAACAAAGAGAAAATCTATCATGCCTAGAATATTCATAGATGCTCATTGTTATCTCATTCTCGTCTAAGTCTTTCTCTGTGAACCCGAGATCAAAATTTTCAGTCTAATGTTCCTTTCCAAGGGAACATACCTAATGTTAATCAAAACCCTTCATAATTGAATCTGTCAGGATTGTCTAACTATCTATAAACCACTTATGGTCCTACTGGTATACCTATGGGATGTCCTCCCCAAAACTACCAGTTTCCTCAGGTGAACAGACAATTGTCTTTTCTAACCACTTTGGATTTACCGGATTTGTCTAGGATTTTGAATGATCCTATTTTGCATTCTCCTTATTGGCTCATCATACCGACCAAGTTACCGTCTGACATTCCTAAATTTGAAGGTCGATCAGAAGAAGACCCGAATAATCATGTTATGAATTTCCATCTTTGGTGTTCGTCCAACTTATTAATGGATGACTCCATAAGATTACGAATTTTCCAACGAACTCTTACGGGTTCGACAACAAAATGGTACATTGAGTTACCGCGATGATTCTTTAACGAATTTAATACCTTATCCATGGACTTCTTAACACAATACCAGTTGCCAATTCGATATGAGACACGAACCGAAATTTTGAGTTCTTTTAAACAATCTTCTTCCACTCATATTTTTTATCACATCCATGAGTGGAGGAGGAGAAGACACTTAATCAAAGTTCCCCTTCCTGATCAACTGTTGGCCAAGTGGTTTACCAAATCACTCATTGGGCCCATAGCCCATGATGTGGCTATGGGAGGTGTCCTTACTGAAGAGCAGGTGATTAGTCATGCTCAGTATCTAGATCTCGTTTATTCACAAACGAGCATGCTTTACGACTTGATCCCTGACGCTCCTCGTCCTTCCACGAATCCTACCCCAACACCTCCAGTAACTTCTCATGTTGTTGATGGTGTGATCGACACATTTCATGTTGAGACTCAGTTCATAGATGCCAATCACACCAATCCCAAGACTACCGCTTCTAATGTACAAAATACTCCTGCTCCTACTTATTCTTCCGGTAAAACCTCTGAAGTTAATTCAGTTCAATCTATACCTACCGAAAAAAATCAAAATAAAAGAAAGGGAAGGGTAAGAATAAGGAGGACAAAAATAACAATCAACAATCTGTTAAAGACAAAACGCATCCTGTTGATGAGAAAGATAAGTGTAAACCTCATTATCCTTGCCTTATTTGTGGTGACAATCATTACACGAAAGATTTTCCACGACGCACTGAGGTTACTAAGTTCCTGCAAGGGACCATGAAGCCTTCTACTCCTGTCGTCTTGTCAAAACCGTTTCCTTCTTAGCAACAGGATCAATTGGTCATTCATGACCAACCCTCTCCTTCTACCTCATCATGTCCTTATGTGTACTGGTGACTCCAAGAAGAACGAAGTTTCAGTCGCAACTCGAGCCAAATATTACTCTCCGTCAAAAGAGAAAGTTGAAGATATACCATCTTCGTTGGTTCAACCGCCTACTCCAAACGATCCTCCAAACGATCCTCTTCATCTCGAACGACCGGGCCTAGATACAGTTCTACGTACTCCTCCCAAGGGCGTTGCTCGAAAGTCTTCGTTCAATCCTCATGCACGTGCTGCCCAAAACTACAGTATTGTAGAAGACACTGCGCAAGCACCCTCTGCTATATCGGCTCTCGAAGTCCTTCAAAGTTGTCCTACTCAACGGAAGGCGTTGTTAAAGGATAACGATGGAATTAATCCTACCGATACTAATTTAATAATATTTGACTTGGAAGATCACATTCTAAGGCTTCCTCCTCAATTAGTGTTTTAGATCCAAGTTGTTGTAGAAAACAAGAATATATGTAGAACCGTTATTGATGAAGGAGCCTCGACTTGCGTTATGTCCATTACTTGTTGGAAAGTTATTAGCTCTCCTGCCCTTACCGAGTCACACAATACTCTTAAGGCCTTCAATGATACAGGTTTTAAACCTTACGATGTTCTTCCTTTGTTGTCTATTACGTTAGAAGGCAAATCGGTCAATGTCGAGGTTGAGGTCTCCGATGCACCTCTTGATTATAACATTCTATTTGGCTGTAGCTGGATTGATTCCATGTGCGTAGTTGTGTCTACCATTTTTCGTGTGTTACGTATTCCGCACCAAGGAAAGGTCGTGACTGTTGACCAACTGGCCTTCTTTAATTCCGATTAATGTACTAGCAACATTCCTTTTATATTGAAGACACCTCCCGGTTATGAGAATGTTGGCATGGGTCTTCTGAAAGATTCAGCTTTGATGGGTACATTTCCAATCCCACCACCCGATATTCCCCCTCCTTTTGTTGCCTCTATTAACATGATATCAACCACTGTTCGTGAAACCCCGAAGTCACATGACCCATGGATAGTACCTAGCTCTGGTGATTATCTTCATTACGATGACCGCATGTCTTTAAGTCCGGTCGAATCCGCTTATCAAGTTATTCAATCGACAACTCCTCCTCCTCCTCTCTATGATACATCTCCTAATCCATTTCACATGATCTTTTCTACTGATGAGATGATCATGTTGGTCATGAATATGGAAGATACTCCATGGGATGATGGGAATCATCGTTCTATCCTCTTCCTAGAACGTGACACCATAGAGATTTACCAACGGATTTCGACTTCGTCGACCGTTGTTGTTATTTCTTTTGTTCCCGAGTCAACACATAATGTTTTGTATGAAGGTAACTTGAGTAACATTTCACTTACCATTCCTCTTGACATATTGATTAAACCCATATTCATGGAAAATGTTCATATCGGTGCCTCATGTTCTACTGATGAGGTGCACACCTATAAAGCCCCTTTTCAAGAATTTTGTGACATTTTTTCCTGGAGTTATGAAGAAATGCCAAGTATTGATCCTAATATTGTTGTGCATGAGATTAAGACATATCTAGACGTTGAACTTGTTCGGCAGAGACTTCGCCCAATACATCCACGTAAAGCTGCTGCTGTCAAGCTTGAAGTTGGAAAACTTCTTAAAGATGACTTTGTCTATCCTGTGGATTTGACTGATTGGGTATCCAATCTTGTTCCGCTAAATAAGAAACAAGGTATGATCCGCGTTTGTGTCGATTATAGGGATATAAATAAAGCTTGTCCTAAGGACAATTATCCTATCGTTCGTTGACCAGATCGTTGACAACCGTGCCGGGAGTGAAATCTTCTCCTTAATGGGCGATTTCTTCGGCTATAATCAAATCAATATTCTACCAGCGGATCAACACAAGACTGTTTTTGTTTTTCCTTTGGGAACCTTTGCTTACCGGAAATTACCCTTTGGTCTCAAAAATGATGGTGTGATCTTTCAGCATGTTATGTCTTACGCTTTTCATGATATTAAGCACACCGTACAACCCTATCTAGATGATCTACCAGCACATTCCATGTGTCATCAAGATCACCCGGCACATTTACGGGCCATTTTTCTACGCTGTCATTATTATTGGATACATTTGAATCCACACAAATGCGTTTTTTGTGCGGAATTCGATCGACTTCTTGGTTTTGTTGTGTCTATACATGGGAGTCAGGTAGACCCCTTGAAGGTTGAGGCTATTCTTAATCTATCTTCTCCTTCCACACTACGCTAGCTCCAAAGTTTGCAAGGGAAGACAAAATTTTTGCGTTGATTCATTCCCAATTATGTTGAATTAACGAAAGGATTTACTTGGCTTCTCAAGAAAGGTTACAATTTTGTATGGGATGATACTACAAACAAAGCTTTTGAGGCTTTGGAACTCGCCTTAACCCGTACATCGCTGTTGTGTCCCCCTGACTATAGCCAAGATTATTGCCTATACTTAGCTGCTTTGGACCCTACCATTGCTATGGTATTAGTCCAAGAGGATGATTCACACGATGAACATGTGATATACCATTTGAGTCAAAGTCTCATGATTACTGAAACCAAATACCTACATGTGGAGAAGTTGGCCTTAGCAGCTGTTCAAGATGTTCAACGTTTTCGTCACTACATCTTATTACGTGGAACCACCGTTATTTCTGATTGCAACCCCATGTAACATATCCTTACCCGAAAATTGTTGGGGGGCAAGTACTCCAAATGGATAGTTATCCTCCAGGATTTTGACTTGGATTTTGAGCGCGCCAAGTCAGAGAAGTCTTTGGTTTTTGCTGAATTGATATGTGACCTTCCCTCCACCGAGACAGAAAATGTGGCAGAGGATTCCTTACCTGACGAATCCCTGATAAGTTATGATGACTTATGGTACATAGATATTATCATCTATCTCCAGACTCAAACTTTTCGGCCTAATCTCTTTAGTACAGATCGTCGTCGTATGCGGTATCAAGTTCGTCAATACATCATCCTTGGTGATACCCTTTACCGTTGTGGTATTGATTCCATATTTCAACTATGTCTCACCTACGATAAAGCTGAGAAAGCTTTGAATGATTTCCACTTTGGAGCGTGTGGCGGTCATATGTCTGGGTACGCCATTGCCCAAAAGATCTTACGAGTTGGTTATTTTTGGCCTTTATTGTTTAAGGATTGCATTACTGTCGTCCAGAAATGCCACGCTTTTCAAACTTATAATAATAATATCTGATCTCACCCTGATCCTCTTCACCCTGTAGTTTATGTTGTTCCATTCTCCAAATGGGGCATTGACTTCATGACATGTAACCCTCACTCGGTTGGCGGGCATGGATACATTATTGTAGTTGTTGATTATTTCACTAAATGGGTCGAGGTGATGCCTACATTTGATAATACCGGAAAAACTGCAACATTGTTCATATTCAATCATATCATTACTATATTTGGTGTCCTTCAAGCCATCGTTATTGATCACGGTAGTCATTTTCAGAATTTTATGATGTCTGAGCTTACTGAAAAGTTGGGTATTCGGCATGAAAACTCAACCCCCTATTATCCACAAACCAATGGCCAGGTTGAGGCAATTAACAAAGTTCTCACTACTATGCTTCGACGGATGGTAGGAATTCATAAGTCAAATTGGCACACGATGTTGTTCTCAACATTATGGGCTTATCGAACATCCGTTAAGTCTGCCACGGGATTCACACCTTTCTAGTTAGTATATGGTATCGAAGCAATTTTGTCGATTGAATGTGAGATACCGTCTTTGAAACTAGCCGTCGAACTTCTCCCTAACACCTCTACCGAGGAGGAACGTCTTTTGTATTTTATGCAATTAGACGAAACCCATCATGATGTTGCCTTATTTATTGCAACTCAGAAAAAACGTGTTAAAGCCCAATATGACAAGCATGTTAAGCCACATGTTTTTTCTGAAGGTGATACAGTTCTTCTTTACGAACAAGATCGTGATTTGCTAGGAGCTGGTAAATTCGAGCCCATGTGGCGAGGTCTTTATATTTTCAAACGAGTGTTGGATAAATGATCTTATGAGCTAGTAGATTATGATGAAATTCCTTTGAGTGAACTCATAAATGAGATTTACTTAAAGAAGTACTATGCTTAAGTAATTTTTGCATGAGTGTTGTGTATTTTTAGTGTATCATACATTTGTGTGTTTTTTCGTTCTTTGGTTTCGCCTTTCCACTACTTACCTTTCATTGTGCTTGGTTTCCAAATGTCGGTTTCTTCACTACCCTACATTGGCTTCACTGATGGCGCTAGTCATAGTACTTAAAACTTAGCGTCTGTTGCTTGGGCAATCTATGCACTTACAAATGAATTGATCAATTTACATGGTGTTTTCCATGGCCGTGCAACAAAAAATATCGCGGAATACAGTGCAGTCATCAAATTATTGACTGACTTGTTTCACTTGGGATCCTCCATCTTGTTGCATGACTTGATTCACAGTTAGTAGTACTACAGTTCAGTGACGTTTATTTTATCCAGAGTCCTACTTTGTTAAGGGTATATTTACGAATTCACCTCTTTGAATGTCATTTTGATTATATTGAATATCAACACATTCCTAGATGTCTAAATACGTTAACAGATGCATTGGCTAATTATGTGTTAGACAGACATTTGAGACATTTATAAAATCCAATCACATTTTTGTACATAAAACAAGTAAGCCGGTAGGAGCCTTATATTAATAACGATAAAAATTTACAAAAAGTGTTTTTGTCCGAAGACCAAAATATAAAAAATGTGAAGCACATGGCTTCATATACAATAGAGCATCAAGGATGTTGCTCGCTATAACACACGACTGGCCGTACTACTCTACAGAGCAGTCGACCGATGGATGCAGACCCACCCACTGTGTGGCGCTGATAATGCCTCAGAATATCATCTATAGAGACATCTGGGATGTTCATTGTGAGTTCCTCCATATTTTGTTTTATGGTCTCGAAGTCAACAACAACTACTCCTACTACGACACCTCTCTCCCCTTGCCTCTGGATAGGGGATAAAACTGGAGGACGATAAGGTCCCACATCTGCATTATCAAAGAGCATTTGACCAGTCATCGGATAAACAACATAAAGAACATTTATATTTTTAAAAATAACAAAAACATTATATAAACAAAATTTCCTTCTTGCCTATGTCCCCCCATTGGCAACGTTCGGGAAGAGCTAGGTCTGGATCTCCATAGAAGTCTAGCCCAACATATGAATAATCATCGACCATGAGCATTTGAGTTCTCAACCAGTCGAAGAAAACATCATTATACTTAACGATGGGGCCAACTGCATGTCGGGCCATGAGGTCCACCCACCTCTTGATTCTCGAATCCTGTGGAGCAGGTATACCCCACTCTACTTGCAAGCGTAAAACTAGGACCCTCTCTAGGAAGAAGGATACCAAAATCGACCCTTATCCGAATTTTTTCAACCCACCACTTCTGCACTTGGTAAGTTGTTTTTTTCATACTTTTAAGAACCCCTTCGCACCAATTGAAGACTTGGGGCTCCATACACTCCAATGCATACTAAAAATATCTCTACAGAGGCATATGGAGAGCTGCACTCCCTACCATGCATGTGATATTATAAAGGATAGTCTGAAGAGGCAAGTCTCGGACATCCATGATAGCGACCTTACCGCCATGTTTCTAGGTACCCGACACACAATGTTCAGTGATGTAGTGGTTCATAGTCTTATCGCCACCCCTACTACCTGTAAGTGTCACCTGTGACCCACGACGAGACATTCATGTTAGGAAATAGATATCCTCGATATCTATGGTGAGTGTGTGGGCACCCACATGAAATGCTTTCTCGTTCACATCCTACATGTAAACTAGGTACTCAAGGAGTCTCAGCTGGGCCCTCATACCCTAGATCTTGAAGAATCTCAACAACCCACACTGTCGGAGGGACATAACTGTTCCCGGGTCATTCCCGACGAAGTAGTCTTCTTATTTATGTTCTCTCTCGCGCCATTCCAACATCTTGATCGTGGAAGACCTACCAAGGAACCATAAAAAGAGATTAGCAACATAATTTTATTTCTTGGGGATTTTTCCTTTGTGGATTCATCTTTTGAACTTTTGGGCTGCGGACATCGCAGGCCTGTGCATTCGCACAATGCGGCGTCATCGCATGCTAGCTATAGGGCCGCCTTCAGTGATCCTAGAGCGTCGCAGGTCTCGATATAGGGCACCTGCGACGACTGCAACGCAAGGGTAAACCCAAAAACACATTTTCAACCAATGAAAATCAATTTTTAATCCATGAAAAGATGAAAGAGATGAAGATTACCTTTTCTGCAGAGACGATTCGTGAAATGACCAGCCGTGCACTCCAAAATACGCTATTGAAAATTAAGGTAAAAAGAGGGTTTGGAACAATGTTTGGGTGAAGTTACAAATGAAATAGTGAAATGTGGTTTTATTTTATTTTATTGATTTTTTGTTACTTTTCATTTGTATATTATATTATTTTTTACGCTTCATCCAAACCCTAAAGTCCTAACAACTTTGCAAGTGATTGATTTTTTGCAGATTGAAAAGTCTAGAGGTGAAACGTTGGAACAAGGGTCCTCTTTTTTTGTTTGTTTTTATTTGTCACATGTACAGATCATTTTAGGGTTTTTCAGGAAAAACTCCAACCAGAGTCTTGATTCTTTCTCATGCTCGTGAAACCATGAGAATGTAATCGAGTAGTCTTTTGTCATTTTTTCGAACTCGTAATGGTGACACGAAAAGCGAAACCCATGTAATATCCTTTAAGCTCTTTTCTCACTCCTTAAAAATGAAAAGATTGTTTAGCGACCTTGTTCTTTTCATGCTCGTAAAAGTATTTGAAGAAAACATCTGATGAGGGATAGGTTATCACTTTTTTGGTCTCGTCGGATTAATTTACAAAAAAAGAACTAATGGAGTTCTCTTTAAGTGTTTTTCAGACTCTAAAATTGAAAAACCCCTGAGTTTTCTCTCTTTGGAATCGTTAAACAAACATTGAAAGACCCACATGGGATCGAACCACTCCTTCTTAGGGTTCGTTAAACATACTCCGAGGGACTCGTCTGAAGGACGAGCTTACATCAACAAGAATATGTTATCCTCCTCAAGCTTGCGTAAAAATAAAGAGGTACTCGCCAGAAATGGTGGGGGAAAATTGAGAAAGAAATGTGTTTCTGTATTTGTGTTAGTGGTAGTATTAGTCGCTCTTGAACATGACACCCCCCTTCATCATTGTATCCAGGTTGAGAAATCCATTTGTCTTTCGTTTAACCATCTGCATGTCCATATGTCGAGTCCTCCTTAAGTCAATGATGCCAAGACCATTGTCGTGTCATTCATATGTTCAAGATAAATCCAACCTTAACAAGCCTTCTATCGAGTCGACCATCTGCAATTATAAATTTTCTACCATGTCGGCCTTCCCTGTGTCAGTTTCGAATCACTTCATACTCTGATCTAACTCAAATATGTTACATATTTCTTGTCATTGATGGGGGATACATTAAGTCCCTCCTGTGATGAGTCTTTTCATGTTGACTTCAATTCATTATCTAGGAATTAGACTTAGAAATCATTCAGTACCTTAGAGCCTGCATGCCTTAATGGCAGGTTTCTTCTCTTTCAACAGTGGGTTCACATCATTGACCCTTGATTGGCAGATTCCATCGAGTGTTTGACTTCAACTCATTTATTCACATTCGTTGGTTTGCACTGGGGTACATTGAGAGTCATTGACATCAATGGTGATTTCTCTCGCACTTGTTAACGATTTTCATTAATGACCAGTAATCAAGTGGTTTCTACCATGTTCGACCTCAACACCTCTAATCACATGGCTAGATTCATGCTTAAAGACAATGGAAATGAAGACCCTAGATCCTATCACTTTGGTCTAGGTTGCGACAGAGTATTCATGATTTATATTGACACATAGATCCACTTTGTATTCTCGTGGTTATGTCCAAATTTGAGTTAGTTTAGAGCATAGATCCACAATGTATTCCTGGTGGCTATGCCAATTCATGATGACATGGATCCATAGTGTATATTTAGTGGCCATGACTCACTTGACATTTTTGTAATCTGAGTATGGGAATGCCTACCTCAGAATTGGTATGATATTATGCAGATGCTTGAACGTTTGCAGGTTCCTGATCGATGCGCTCATTGTTTCTGACACACACATTCTACAAAGTATTTCAACTGTCACGAGTTCCAACTTCATACTTTGGGGGGCATTCTGTTACACATTATTTTGGTCACCCCAGTGATCCACTGACATCATGTGTTCATGTTCCCTAAAAATATTAAAAGAGTCTTTCTACATGAGAAAAGTGATTTGATTTCCTTTGCCAGAAACCATATGAAGGAAGGTCATCGTAGGCTGCTCTATCCATAGGGTGCGACGATGCCTGATTGTCACATGTTGCACCATACTTGGACTACAACGTCGTCGCAGGCTGCTAAGTACGTAGGGTGCAACGATGCTTTAAGCTTGAGAGAAGTCGATTTTCACGAATGTTCTAGAAGGGGATCTTCTAGAAGATGAGGTGGTCTCCGATCGGTTTGGATCTTACTCGCTTCTCTGATTTGGTGGGATCATCCTAATCTCCTCATCCATCTCTCTTTCACACTATATAAAGAGAGATCTCTCATGGAAAAAGATAAGGTTGAATAGGCTAAGATTTGTATGGAGAGTTTTACTTTCTCTTGAGAGCTTTACTTTAGTTCTACAAGCTACATGGTGGATTTTCTTCATCCAAAGGTTTTGGAGCAAGTGTGTGTGTTGGAGCAAAGGGCCATCAAAAGGGGACCTTGCAACATCAAAGCTTTTGGTTGTATTCTCCACTTTCCATTTAATATAATACAGTGATATGTTTTTTCCCATAAAACTAGTCTTGTTTTAATGTATGATTCCTTGATGACATACATAGGTTGTTGTTTAGGATATTGTGTTTCTTTCACTTTGGTTGGCTTGTGTTCCCTTGTAGGTTCAATACTACAGGAGCATTGGAACGGAGCTAGGATGAGAATGACAAGAGGGAACGACATTTAAAAGGTATGTTGTCTATCTCTTGTTAACTAGTAAACTCAATAGTTAAAGTTTAGGGAAAGTCTTATATTTTGTTTTGTTTTGTTCTAGTTTCCAGTGGGATCTAGGGAGATCTGTTTATGTCCGCATTTACCGATTAATCCGATAACAAGCCCTTTTATTGTCTTCAATCCATCAACTATCTTTTTTTTTAAGAATCAAGTCTAATAACTTTTGTTAAAAAAGAGTTAATCATGACAATGTGATAATTGGCATATCATTTTGGTTTCTATGTTTAAAAATTAAAGACTTAGGCATAAGAGGGGATATGAGTCCAGTAGAGAGGAAAAGGAAAGGGGGTCCAAGAGGTGAAAAATTATCCTATGTTGTGTAAGAATTTCGGTGGGATTTGTTTAAATCTCATCCACCATCTTTGACTTAAAAGCCAATCGTGAAATGCATGTGGTCATTGGTAAAGAAAATCATTAAATGCATGTGGTCATTGGTGAAGAAGTCTACCTTAATTAAGAATGCATAGGTGTTGAGTACAACCATCATGAAAAAGTGTAAGAATTTCCATCCCATTGGATGTTAGTTCCTCTTCCATACTCATGCACACTCTTTCCATTCTCATTGATTCACTCATTCACACCCACCATTCATGTTTTTCCATTCTCATTGATTTACTCATTCACACCCACCATTCATGTTTTAGACTAAGATACAACTCTAGAAATGATTAAAGTCCGGTTATGGGAAACTAACTTGTGAACCTAGTAAGAGATAGATATAGATAACTATAGAGGAACATAGAAGTTGGTACATTTAGGAAACCTCCATTTCCCTGCTCATTGAGTCCCTTGGAGTAAATGTATTTTTCTACGAAGTTATATACAGAAGACAAATAGGAGGATGGGTTCTTCCTACCTACGCTAAGGGCCAACATAAAAGACCAAAAATAAAGCCGTCACTAGATTAATTAAAACAATTTTGTTCGTACAAATGTGGCCGTTGTCCAGTCCTGCCCTTCTGTCATAGCACGTGCAAGGCGCCTATCCCCAGCACATCAATGTCCACCAATGACATGAGGCCAAGCATTGAAGAAAAACACAGCCAGCCTGGAGGCCATGCTGTCTGCCTGCCTGTCGCCATCCATAGTTCATTCCTTACTGTTCCTGTAATCATCATTCAGACAGCTGGAAAA
>ML781244.1:453370-475817 GCA_009831015.1 Picea engelmannii | reverse complement strand
AGCGCAAATTCCTTTGATTATCATAATTCTCTTCAATGGTGCTCCTATGCATGGAAAAATTTAGAGTTAGGGTTAAAGGTTTATGATCAGAGTCTTGCTCATGGTCATTTAAAAGGTCAAAAGTTGCTATTTGGTTGGAAACAGAGATATATGTTTTATGTATATATAAAACATATAAGATATATGTTTATATATATATATATAACATATATAATATATGTTATATATATAACATATATTATATATGTTATATTATAATATATATAATATATGTTATATATATATGGCCGAGCGAGGCCAAGAAATAATCTTCAGTTGCAAGTCGATGGGCCAAAAGAAAGGAGTCGATACAAGTTGAGTCAAAAGAGGGTCAATTCTCTAGCTATACATTGAGTCGACCAATAAGAGGAGGTCGTGCGAACAACAGTCAACAGTTTTCGACCATTACTAAAGCTGAGTTAGGCCGAGTTGTGAGGGTTTGGTTGAGTCGATTTGTAGTATACCTAGGGAGGTAATATTGGGTACCTCTCTAGGTACCCCATATTACCTCCCATATGATCCTCTCCTGTTCACTTGCCTCTTCGAGGGGGCAACCTCCTAATGAGCTTTAGCTTCAAATACAATACTTCTCTTCATATCCTATTACATTGCTTGAACCCTTTTATATAGTGCTACCATCACCTAAGAACATTCTAGAGGAGGAATCTTATAAAATAAGAACCTTCTAAGAAGTCCTCTTACATTTATTATATCTAACTACCATAGTGGGCCTTATTTAATAATATAGTGGACCTAGTCCACCTTACATTGAATGGCCTCCACTACCTCTCTAACTACCTAACATTCTAGGGAGGTAATATGGGATACCTAGAGAGGTACCCAATATTACCTCCCTAGGTATACTAAACGATTAAAGCCACTAGTCGAGTCGAGAGTGGTTCTTTGAGTGGACTTGGTCGAGTCGAGTCCAAGCAATTTCCAGTGGAGTCGGCCATAATATCAAGTCGACGAACCAAAGCGTGACCATCAATGAGCGACCATTAAGTCGAGTCAAAATTCAAGTCGACGGATTTGTGGATCTCCGATAAGAAACCTTAGCAATGGATGTAGGGTTACGAGTACAAAATCCAAAGACTTCAACCTGCAAAAAATCAACTCACCCAACCAACAAACAAATGGTTGAGCCTCTTCGAGCAAACCCTAGCTGATTAGTTCCAATACACAACAAAGAGAAAATGTATCATGCCTAGAATATTCATAGATGCTCATTATCATCTCATTCTCGTCTAAGTGTTTCTCTATGAACCCGAGATCAAAGGACCATTATCTCTAATACCATATTGGGACAGACATTAACCAAAGAGAAGAAAAAATCCAAGAGCAGTGGTGGTGTCTAAAGACATCGTTGCACTGAATCATGAGCACGCTCCATGAGAGCAGAAATAGATCTCCCGATGATGTGATAGATCGATCACAAGGATCATCTATAAATAGGTTTTGGTCATGGACCAAACCAACAAGATTGGGTGGAGTCGGTTGCACTAGTCCATAAAACGCAGATCGAGAATCCTAAGTTGACATGGTCAACCAACAATTTAGTCATTCGTCGACCCAAACAATTGGTCGACCCATTCAGCCAACAAGATGAGGTTTATGATGGAACCACATGTTCCAATAGTTCCAACTCCCAATGATTCTCTTCTTAACACTACAGTCCCAGTTTAAGTAGCAATCAACCAGTTTAAGTGGAAATCAAAATTGATACTGGAGTATTTGTAATATTGAACCTCTTCAAAATTATTTTCTTAGACTTAATTATCATAATGTTTTTTTTTATCAATATTAAATGTAAGTTCATAAATTTTGTAAAAATTCAACAGAACTGTGAGCACTTTTTCTTAACACCAATATAAATGTCAAAAAGGCTAGGAGAAAGGGGAGCACTTTTCTTAACACCAATATTACAATCAATGTAAATGTTGATTGTACCTCATTACATTTCATATTAGTAATAACCATTTCATAGAACCTAATCACAACATGACAAAGCTCACGTGGAATGTTTATTTCTCAACATTTTCCATAGCTTGGCTCTAGGTACAATATTGAAGGCTTTTAAAAAATCAACAAAACAACAAATGTGATATGTTTTGTTTCTGCAATCCTTGAAGATCATTCTAAGGGTCACAAGGTGATCAATGGTAACATGTTGGTTCTTGTCCTCAATCTATCAACTATTTTTCTTTTAAGAATCAAGTCAAATAACTCCATTAATAAGAGGTTAATCATGACATTATGATAATTGGTGAATCATTTTGGTTTTTAGGTTTAAAAATTAGGGACAATTAAACTTTCAACTCAAATTTTAGGAAAACCTTACTTGATAGTTTTATTGAAAATATGTTTGATATGGGGCACAAGGATCAAAATCCCAAGTTTTAATATCTTAGCTTGGTATCCTTTAATATTTTTAGCTTTGCCAATTTGCAAAATGATTAATAACATATTTTATGTAAGATTTTGAATACCTACATAACAAGTTTGTGAACACTAAACAATAACACCCTATATATACAGAGTGAACTTTGAATGACAAACCTTTTAACTCTTTGTTTCAAGATATATTTGTCTTTATCTCACAAGCTAAATTGGTCTCTATCTCATAATCTAAATAATCTAAATATGTCAACTCTGTCTCCAGCTAAAACAATAGCTACTCCTTTCTTTTAAGGGGTCATGAAACTATCTTTGAAACCCCCTTGGTCCTCGAAACTAAATTATTCTTAACCCTCATCTCTTCTCTCAAGTGTCAAGAATGGCAACAACTTGCAACTTGAAGATGACTCACAAACTTGCACTCAAGTCACGGTGTAAGTCTCTAGTCTGAATACTCACGGTGCCCTTCTCTAGTGTCTACTATGGATACTCATAGGGGTGACTCAAGAGGGGGCTATGGCAACAACGAATTGCAAGTCCTCCAGTGACTCAACTCGCAGGGGTGGCAATGAATCACATGACGTAGGTCAAGCGATGTTGGAGCGAGCCGCAAAGAAAAGTCAAAAGGAAAAGTGAAGAAAAGTCACATGTGATTAATTTGTTGCTTGTTAATTGGGCAGGGTTTGGTTAATTTGTTTCTCGTTTTTCTTATAAATTAGAAACAAATGAATTTGAAACCAAATTTAGGGGCTGCCTTCATGATATAGCTCGGTGTTTGCATCAATCAAATTTTCCTTAAGATGTGATTTGACTAATATGTTTGAATAACCTTCCTAAATTTTAAAATTTTCTTTAAAATTAACGATTTTCAACTCTAAAATATTAAGTTTGGTGAACCTTATGACTTAAGGGCCACCATAAAAGGCCCACTAAATCAATTAGAACATTTTGTATTATCCAAAGAGCTAAGGCACTTAGAAATTATTTATATTACGATCTAGATGCAATTGCACCTCTTCATTGATTCCTACAACTAGGACTTGGTGATCCTTCATGTAAGGGTTCACCCCTAAATTCAATTGTTTGAAAGCATATGTCCCTACCCAACGCCATGTATGGGCCTTTAGCACTGTAAAATATAACCATGTCATTGTTTAGTATATAAAATATTACTAATACGCGAGGACAAGTTTTATTTTACAACCATGTCATTCTTTAGTATATAATATATTACTTATATGCGAGGACAAGTTATATATATAAAAGTTCAAAGTTTTCATTAATTCTAAATTTTTATTATTTTTTTAAATAAAGATAAATTTAAAATTGCACAAAACCATTAATGATATTGTTTCTATGCAATTCTAATCAAAAGTCTCTTTTTAACCAAATTATCTTAGTGTCTTTATAATAAGCTTAACACCTAAACATTGTAACATTCAATATAATAATATTAATTCTAAATTGTTCATTAAAAAATTAATTTAATTTAATTATTCTTAATACAACTCATGAACAATACTTCATTGATGGGTTTTTTAAGGTGGCAAAACCTATCACAATTCACTTGTTAATTGATAGTGAGGATATCCTTCAATGAATACTACCATAAATGTAAACTAACTCATCATCATTATTCAAGGAAATCCATGCCACCCAAAATGCTTTGTTGGTGGTCCATAGGGGGACATTCACTAGTAGCAAATACCTCTGGGTCTTATATCATGAACATATTTCCTTAAATCCAAAGAAGACAAGTCACTCCAAGATGATGAAATGTGGCTTCAACGTACATAATATCCACAAATAAAATAACATTTAACCTTAATCGGGTAGACGTATTTATTACTTCATTGTTTAGCCATTTAGAAATAAAGGGATGTTTTAAAAGTCCCTGCTACTGTACATGCTATGAATTAATCCATTTCACTTTTACAATCTTGGATTTTACCAATCTACAATGGCGGTGGTAGATTTACGGTTTCTTTTCTTGATGCGTTCAGGGTGTTACGTGCATTTTTCACATTCTGATTCCATGTTTAAAAAATGTTGAGTGCGAGGCAATCGATGTTTTGAATACAAATCATAATAGTCTAGCTAGCCTTGAAGGACAATTACTTCTAACCTTTTTTTATGGTAATGCAGAATGATCTATAACTTGTTTACTTGTGTGTTCAATAGGGTAAAATCAGGGGTTGCCTAAACATTTTACATTTTTTCATTTTTTAACTGTTGCATTTTTCAACTGGAATTTGACAATATAAATATTGGTGAGTTTGTTATTTTTTGTTGTTTAAATTGTATTTTTGCATGCAAAAATGAATTCAACTTTCTGAAAATCTCTAGGTATTTGTATTATATAAACTCAACCAATTAAATTTGTAGTTCCAACAATTTCTAAGTAGATTTAGAGCAAATTTGATGGAAAAATATACCTATAAAAAAGCTAAAAAGTAAAACTTTTAGACTAAGCTGTAAGATATGTATACCACAAGGAAACAAAGAAAATACTTTTTAAAATATCATTTCTATATTTAACGGTAGTAAAAATTAAGTTTTAGGATCATAGTGTTGGAAAATAGAATGAAAGTTTTAATAGTAGCCATTATTAATTTGATTGTCTTTCTAAATTCAATAGTTAAATAAGTCTAATCTTTAACTCAACTTCTTTTCATTTTTTGATGTTATTAGTCCCTGCCGTAGGCAAAGAGGGACTATAGCTATCGATAAATCGTTGACCTGGTATTAAATTGTGCATTGACCATAAATATTTGCATATTATCTATTGTTGGAACAAGGGAAGTGAAAACATCGGTTTTTATATAATAGAAAGTACCATGTTTGTCAAGATCTGATTGGACAACGGATTGGAGGTCTTATTGTCGGCTTCATTATTCCCAATGTTGTATTTGTTGGCATATCCAAAGTATTTGAATCGTATAAGGTAATTTCAAATCATATATTTTCTTATGCATTGGTGGAAGCTGGATTAATGCTAGCATTAGTTCGAATGTTTCCTTAAGCATTTCCTGTTGGCTTGAATACATTGTCTACCATATTACTATGTCTAATTTTTTCTTTATTGTTGTGTGCTTCGAGAGAGGAGGCTTGCCACGCTACATTTTTTCTTAAATGTTTGAACAGGGCTAGGCCCTTAGACGGTCCAGACAATCTTAAGTGTTTACCTAACAACTCTGGCAGTCTTAAATGTTTATTGTACAAGTGCGTTGGAATACAGTTTCGTTCCATTTTTTTTATGGTAGTCGGACATCTTTCGTTGATTTTTATATAATAAAAAGTACCATCTTTGTAAAGATGTGATTGGACAATGGATTGGAGGTCTTTTTCATGGCTTCGCTATTCCCAATGTTATATATGTTGGCATATCCAAAGTATTTAATCGTATATGGTCTTTTAGAATCATATATTTTGTTATGCATTGGTTGAAGGTGGATTAATGCTAGCATTAGTTTGAATGTTTCCTTTAGCAATTCATGCTAGCTAAAATACAGTATCTACCATATTAGTATGTCTGTTTTTTGTTTTATTGTTGTGGGTTTCGAGAGAACAGATCTGCCACGCTGCATTTTTTCTTGAATGTTTGTACAGGGCTAGGCCCTTGGGTGGTCCTGGTAGTCTTAAGTGTTTACTTGACAGTTTGAATGTTTATTGTGCAAATGCCTTGGGGTACAGTTTTGTTCTATTTTTTTATGGTCGACATCACTGCTCCAGTGGTTGATGCTTCTTCGCTACTTCGTTCCAGGATTGTTGTTCTTGTTTGATTCAACTTTGCAAAGTTGAGGTCCTGCAGCTGCAGTTGGACATCTTCGTCATTGTTCACTGGTTTGTTGTTCTTCAACTTTCTCAGTTGTTCGACCTATTATTGTGGTTTCCAGTTTTCGGGGCTGGCCTCTTGTCATCCCTCGTTGATGGGTAAGTTTCCCTGTTGTTTTTCAATGTTGGAGATCCCTGGCTCCAAATTCTGTTGCAGATCATCTTTGTCTGTGCTCTTAATTTTTGTTCCTAGAAACCATGCGTCTTCATATGTCGGCAACGACCTTCATAGTTGTTTGGAAAATTGCAATGCAAAGGGGTTCTCAAAAAATAGTTGTAGATGCAAGGAAAGCTTATATTTTGTGGGTTAGAAAACTGCGCCCACCTGTTGTGTTTTTGCCCAGTAAATTTATGGTGTTATTTATTTGCATTATTTCTTCTGTTTTGTGCCCAGTTTTGGGCTTGTGGTTTTCCTATTTTGCTTTCCTTTTTTTTTTCGGTGCTATTTTGTTTTTCACCCTTTTCTCCATTTTCAGACAAACTGAAAGTATCTAACAAACACCTTCAAACATATTTGAGGGGATGGAAGAAGTAATATATGTTGAGTCGTATGAAATAGATAAACAGTCCATTATACATGGCAGCATTGACGTGGCATTGCATAGCAATGACCTCTTTAGATTCGATGCATTCTCGTATACTGCAAGGGATTGCCTTTTCAATACATTCCAGGTTCTGCTGCATTTTGGGTATTCATCAACCGAGCTACGCAATGGATTGATAGATTATTTCTTGGCCTATTTCAAAAATGGTGACATGGAAGCATTGAATTCCTATGAATATGAACTGGAATCTGATTTTCTTCGGCAGTTGCACGGAATACATGATGTCGCTACATATTTTTCAAAGATGTGATTGTCTGCATCTGCATCTCTACCTGCACATGAAAGGGGACTCTGGGGAGACACATTTTGTATACGGTGGTTGTCTAACTGGCTCAATATATCGGTTGGAATATGGTCATTGACAAGAAAAAGAAGATATCTACTATTCAACAAAGGTGCCTCTGGCAATCTATATTGCATCTTGTTCCATAACGCCAATGGTCTCAGTGGTCATTATGAACCACTCCTGTACAGAAAAATGTCCATGTGCAATGTTGAAGTAGCATATTTACTTGTCCTTCTTTTGCAAAGACGTTGAATCACAATGGGAATGGATTATGCATTGCATAGATAGTCATGGTTTACAGGTGGCAACACATGTTGTGTCTAACTGTGGAGATAGTTTGTTTAATGCAATTTGTTGTTTGGTAGCAGCGGAGTTTGATGTGAAGTCACTATGACTTTACACCGTGCAGTCGTTTTGCAATGCAATTGTAGGCGGAAGCCAATAGGATTTTAGGTGGTTGCATCAACACCTTTTTCCATATCTCCTGGAAAATATGCTGGCAGTTGGAGCTTGGCAAGAATACCTTGTAAACATGGCACTTCCATATGGAAAAGGGAATGTGGAGGGTTGCAGTTTCTGTTTCCAATGGTTGTCTATGATATTCAAAGTAAATTTCCAGGTTTGGTCGGCATTGCTAGATGGCACTGTCCATTCTTGGTTTACTGATTCAAATTACGATTGAATATTTGACATCCTCTCGTTGAAAACAGATACAACACATATCCATTATGAACCTTTGCTTCAACATATCCGTGGTCCAGGGTTGGATGTCCATGCCACCCAAACTGCATCGAATATGCATACGCACGGAATGATTTTTAGTGAGAATGAAACTCTTGCCGGGTCCGATATGGCCATAGAGGGCTTGAACAAAAAAACTATGCGTGAAATTCATTACAGTTGTGATGAGCCCATACAAGGCTTAAACAAAAAACCTAGAGTAAGTTATCAGAACTTGAAAAAAACAATGTGTCAAATTCGTCCCAGTTGTGATGAGGCCACACAGGCCTTGAACAAAAAACGTAGGCTATGTTATCAACACCTGGGTCAGAGCGAAATTCATCGCAATTGCCATCAACTCATCGTGCCCTTGGGCAAGAAACGTAGACTAAGTTACCACAACTTGAAAAAATTCATGCACGAGAGAAAGAAATACATTGCCACGCTTCCTATTAGAGAGAAAGCCACATATGAGAATCTAAAGAACTTGTCTGTGCAGAAAAGAACAGAAACATGTGCGCTCACATATCCCAGAATGGTTATGCAAACCGTCACATTTCGTGCGCTAGCAACAACACCATGGACTATTGGCAATGAAAACCGAGAAACAGTTTCCACCCATACTTCCCTGTGAAATAAAAATGCAACACATATGTACATGAAAGAAATTAAAGATACTCCTTCCATTGCATGTGCAGTTTGTGAGCAACTGAATTTCTCAAAAAACAACAAGTCTTTCACCACTTCTTTGCAAGCAAAATACTTCTAGTTGACAGCGCATGATAAAACATTTTCCAGTGGAAAAATTTGTCTTCCATGCAAACGGTCGCCTCAACATGGAAAACTTCCATAGCTCCCAACGCCTGCCCAAATAAGATGTAATGCACCACTACCAGATGTAAGTGTGCTTACGAAACTTGAGGAGAGAGGTGTCTCTCTCTGAATTGCATTTACTGGAATCAGGCCTTGGGGCTATAAACAACTCCAGATGGGCTTAACAAGATCAATTATTAATGTGCCTGTTCAAGTAGATGTTGTACAAAGACTCTTGCCACAATTCATTAACAATACACTCACAATTGTCGTGGCTCTGAAAAGACGCTTGCGATACAAAAATGCATATCAGACAGGCAAAGTGTCTGTGCATGCTGTTATGAAAGCATTAAAGGAATTATGTTCAAGGGCCCTGTACAAAGCACATAACATTTGTATAAATGACAACTGGAACAATGTTCTTGCAGAAGAGAATAACAACTCTGCAGACACTTTCAAAAATCCTATTGAATTTGATACAAGTGATGAATCAGAAAATGAAACGCATGTTGAGACATTGGTGCATGGAATTCAAGGACAAATTCGTTGAGGAAATGAACTTTCCAACACTCTTCTATACTGATATCACAGAACGATTTAGTTATCATAAAATAGTCCGATGGGAGCTGCTACATTCAAGCCCCAATCCTAGTCTATATGACAAACGCATTTAAATTTCCAGGAATATGTAACAAAGTCTTATTTTTTCCATATTTTCGAAATAAAACTATTCTTTTGTCTTCTCATATATTTATGTGTTGCTACCATTTTCTCTTCAGCTATGCTGAATGTGAAGACATTCTGTTTATTTGATTTCAATTATCTTCCTTTCTGATGCCACCTATCCTTTATAATGTTTCTGACAAAGGCCCTTACAATTCAAGTAGTCCGAACTCCGGTTGTGAATTTATATATCGCCGAACTCTGGGTGTTCTCTGTAGGCCATGGAACAACAGAGGCCCATTTTTCAGCCCGCCAGCTCCAGAACCCGCGATCCAACAACTGACTAACTATGGATTCAGGGCTTCGTCCATGCTCTATCAAATCTCATCCCCATAGTTTATAAAAGTACATATTTCGTATGTATAAAAGTAAATATCTGATTTTTAAAATTACATCTTTCGTATGTATAATTTATGGTCTCCAGGGACCTTTAAATTTACAAATTTCAATTTCTTCTCTCCAGGAGCCCTTGTTTTAAGGAAAACTAATTCGGCAATGCTGTTTTTTTGGTGCTTTTCTCCACTAAACTATGTAACAGGCGTCACTGCTATTTTTTTGTGTTTTCTTGTCCGCGACCCTATGTAAAAAAATATGGTAATGTTAAATTTTTTTGACACGAGGCCCTTAAAATTGAAATTGTGCCCAAGTCTGATTGTCAATTTGTATATCGCGGAACTATCAGTGATTTTTTGTAGGAAACAGAACAACAAAAAAGCCCAATTTTCAGCCCCCCCATCCCGAGAACCCGCTATCCAAAAACTGGCAAATTATGCTATGACGACTCCGTCCATGCTCTTTAACATCTCATCCCCATACTGTATAAAAGTACATATTTCGTATGTATAAATATAAATATCTACTTTGTAAAATTACATATTTTGTATGTATAAATTATGCATATTTTTTCCTGCCTGGTCATTTTCAAAATTACATATGCAGTAAATCACTCACTCAAATTTCACATATCATATTTCACACACACATATGTGTGTGTGTGTGTTTCTTTAAATTTACAGGAATATGTAAGACGTTTTATTATTTTTTCTACATAAATGTCATAAAATTGTGTTCACTATTTTATCTTTACCAGTTGTCATGCTTACTTCTTGCCACATAGGCCATTACAATTGAATTAGTCCGAACTACGCTTGTCAATTTGTATATCGTGGAACTTTGGGTATTCTTTGTAGGCCATGGAACAACAGAGGCCCATTTTTCAACCTACCAGCCTGAGAACCTGCGATGCCAAAAAAACTGGCTAGCTATGAATTTAGGGCTCTGTGCATGATCTATAAAATGTCATCCCCATAGTCTATAAAAGTACATATTTCATAAGTATAAAAGTAAATATCTGCTTTATAAAATTGCATCTTTGCTATGTATAGTTTATGTTGTCCAGGAACCTTTAATTTCATAAATTTCAATTTCTTGTGTCCAGGAACCCTTGTTTTAAGAAAAGCTATTTCGGGAATGCTAGTTTTTTTGTGCTCTTCTCCACGAACCTATGTGACATACGTTACTACTATTTTTTTTGTGTTTTTTGTCCACGGGCATATGTAAAACATATGTAAACAATACTATTTCGGGAATGCTACATTTTTTTGAACATGATGCCCTTAAAATTCTAATAGTCCGCAAGTCCAATTGTCAGTTTGTATATCACGAAAACTATCGGTGCTTTTTGTAGGTCAGGGAAGAACAGAGGCCTAATTTTCAACTCGACATCCCGAGAACCCGTCATCCAAAAACTGGCTAAGTATGGAATGAGCGCTCCGCTTTGTAAAATTACATATTCCGCTTGTCAATTTGTATATCGCAGAACTCTGGGTAGTCTTTGTAAACGACATAACAACATAGGCCCATTTTTTAGCCCGGCAGCCCGAGAACCCGCGATGCAAAAAACTGGCTAAGTATGAATCCAGGGCTCTGTGCATGCTTTATAAAATGTCATCCCCATACTCTATAAAAGTACATATTTCGTATCTATGAAAGTAAAAATCTACTTTATAAAATTACATCTTTCGTATGTATAATTTATGTTGTGCAAGAACCTTTAATTTCATAAATTTCAATTCCTTTTGTCCAGGAACCCTTCTTTTAAGAAGCATCTAAAAACTGGCATGGAATGAGGGCTCCGCTTTGTAAAATTACATATTTTGTATCTATAAATTATGCTGTGCAGGAACCTTTCATTTCATAAATTTCAATTTCTATTGTGTCAACGATCCCTTCTTTTAAAGAAAACTAAGTCAAGAATGGTAAATGTTTTTTGTGTTTTTTCTCAACAAACCTATGTAGCAGACATTACCGCTATTTTTTACAATTTAATTAGTCCGAACTCCGCTTGTCAATTTGTATATCGTGGAACTTTGGGTATTCTTTGTAGACCACGAAACAACACATGCCCATTTTTCATCCCGACAGTCCGAGAACCTGTGATGCAAAAAACTAGCTAACTATGAATCCAGGGCTCTATGCATTCTCTATAAAATGTCATCCCCATACTCTATAAAGTACATATTTTGTATCTATGAAAGTAAATATATGCTTTATAAAATTGCATCTTTCGTATGTATAATTTATGCTGTCCAGAAATCTTTACTTTCATAAATTTCAATTTCTTGTGTCCGGGAACCCTTGTTTTAAGAAAAACTATTTCAACAATGCTATATTTTTTTTGTGCTCTTCTCCACGAACCTAGGTTACTACTATTTTTGTGTTTTTTGTCCACGACCGTATGTAAAACATATGTAAAGAATACTATTTCGGCAATGGTTAACTTTTTGGACAGGATGCCCTTAAAATTCTAATACTTCGCAAGTCGGATTGTTAGTTTGTATATCACGGAACTATTGGTGCTTTTTGTAGGGAACGGAAGAACATAAGCCTAATTTCCAACCCGACATCTCGAGAACCCGCCATCCAAAATTGGCTAAGTATGGAGTGATGGCTCCGCTTTGTAAAACTACATATTCTTTATGTATAAATTATTCTGTCCAGGAACCTTTCATTTCATAAATTTCAATTTCTATTCTGTCCAGGATCCCTTGTTTTAAAGAAAACTAAGTCAAGAACGCTAAATTTTGTTTGCGTTTTTTGTCAACAAACCTATGTAACAAACATTGGCACTAATTTTTACAATTCAAATAGTCTGATCTCCGCTAGTCAATTTGTATATCATGGAACTCTGGGTATTCTTTGTAGGCCACAAAACAGGAGAGGCCCAATGCTAAATTTGTTGGACACAATGCCCTTAAAATTCTAATAGTCCAGGAGTCCAATTGTCAGTTTGTATATCGTGGAACTATCGGTGCTTTTTGTAGGGTGCGGAAGAACATAAGCCCAATTTTCAGCCTGACATCCCGAGAACCCGCCATCAAAAAACTGGCTAAGTATGGAATGAGGGCTCCGCTTTGTAAAATTACATTTTGTATGTATAGATTATGCTGTCCAGGAACCTTTCATTTTATAAATTTCAGTTTCTAGTGTCTATGATCCCTTCTTTTAAAGAAAACCAAGTCAGGAATGCTAATTTTTTTTGTGTTTTTTGTCAACAAACCTATGTAACAGATATTACCAGTATGTTTTACAATTCAAATAGTCCCAACTCCGCTTGTCAATTTGTATATCATGAAACTCTAGGTATTCTTTGTAGGCCACGAAACAACAGAGGCCCAGTTTTCAGCCTGCCAGCCCGAGAGCCCGCGATGCAAAAAACTAGCTAAGTATGAATTCAGGGCTCCGTGCATGCTCCATAGAATGTCATCCCGTACTCTATAAAATTACATATTTCGTATGTATAAAAGTAAATATCTACTTTCTAAAATTGCATCTTTGATATGTATAATTTATGATGTCCAGGAACCTTTAATTTCATAAATTTCAAGTTCTTGTGTCTAGGAACCCTTGTTTTAAGAAAACCTATTTCGAGAATGCTAGTTTTTTTTGTGCTCCTCTCCATGAACCTATGTAACAGACGTTACTACTATTTTTTTGTGTTTTTTTTCCATGAGCGTATGTAAAACATATGTAATTTCAATTTCTATTGTGTCCATGATCTTCTTTTAAAGAAAACTAAGTCAAGAATGCCACTTTTTTCCTGTTTTTTGTGAACAAACCTATGTAACATAGATCACCACTATTTTTTTCATGTTTTTGCCCACGTACTCATGGACTACAACTTCCTGCCCACGTGTCTGTACTCCATCGCATTTATTCCCTTTCCCGCGGATGGGGTCGTAGTTGACCACAAGCGTCAAGTGGAGCAGCTAAGAGCGATTCTCTGTGGCGACGACCACGTGATGACTGCGTGCCACTCCCTCCCACCTGCCTCATGACTTTAAATTCAGCTTGCTCGAGGCAGACCGCCATTACTCTCAGTGCGCCCTGCTCTGCCTTCGCATCCCTTCAATGGACCAACACCCTCGTTGGGCCTTTACTCTGCGTGTGCGACCATTTATGGAACCTCACTAGCTCCCCGGCCTATTTCAATTGCTCCAGCGACTCCAGATGGCTCATTCTTTCCTGGTTTTTCTTCTCAGACCTCGACCTCCTTCCCACCCTTTCCCTGCTCTGCTTTTGTCCTCTCCTACTCTGTTCCTGGTGCATTTTCGCTCTTCCACTGTCCCAGAGATTCCCTGGCTACGAGGGAAGTTGAAACGCGAGCCACCCTACCTAGTCCTCCATTCCCCGCCTGCTCCCTACCTGTTATCCTCCTCCTCTTCGGCACAATCGACTCAAATTTTTGCTCCATGACCGTTGATCTGCTCCATCGATGGATCTTCGCCACTAAAAAGCAAAAAAATGTCTGCCTACTTGATTTTTAACCCGAAAATAGAGACTTTATGCATGATGCGCTTGGGCGCACATGGCTGCGACCTTGGATAACTTCATTTGATGGGTCTTAAGCCCCATTTCATTTATTTTTACACCGAAGACTTGAAATCGGAGAGAAACACCCCACTTGCAAGAATTGGCGCTAACACCTAGTAAGAGATAGATATAGATAACTATAAAGGAACATAGAAGTTGGTACATTTAGGAAACCTCCATTTCCGTGCTCATTGAGTCCCTTGGAGTTAATGTATTTTTCTACGAAGTTATTTACAAAGGACAAATAGGAGGATGGGTTCTTCCTACCTATGCTAAGGGCCAACATAAAAGACCAAAAATAAAGCCGTCACTAGATTAATTAAAACAATTTTGTTTGTACAAATGTGGCCGTTGTTCAGTCCTGCCCTTCTGACATAGCACGTGCAAGGCGCCTATCCCCACCACATCAATGTTCACCAATGACATGCGGCCAAGCATTTAAGAAAAACACTGCCAGCCTGGAAGCCATGCTGTCTCCCTGCCTGTCGCCATCCATACTTCATTCCTTACTGTTCCTGTAATCATCATTCAGACAGCTGGAAAAGATAGTTTGTATTACTATTTGTTGGACACCTGTACATTGCCCGTTCGCTGTGCCATGGGCAGAGGGGGATTAATATGCGCGATTCTCAATCCTTCTCCTGTGCAAGTTCTGGAACACTCATTTCTCCATCTATTCTGGTCGAGAGTTCGAGTCTCATCGAAGAAAGATTGCTGCTTCAAATTTTGGGTAGTCCATCTCAGATTCGCATTTGTTCGGTAAGATTTGTGCTTAGGGTTTGGAATTTTCATCATCTGTTAGCAGCAGTAGGTTTCTTGGGAGTGTGAGCAACAATGGCAGGCCTAGGGAAGTACGCATCTGCAGCTCTCTTGGTCGTTTTAATGATAATGGTGGGAGCAACAGAAGCAGCAGAGGTGAAGGCAGCATCTCCCAGTCCAACAATGGAGGCAGGCGCTGCTTCAATGGCCTCCATTCCCTCCGCATTTGTCGCTCTCATCGTCTCCTTCCTCCCCTTGTTGGCCTGTCGATTTTACTGAGGTATATTGCAGGGCCTCTCTGGTCCGTTCCGTTTGCTTCTTATATATTTGTGACATATCATATTCTATATGACATTATGGGTGGGGGTTTTGTCGAGGTTATTCTTTACTGGACGAGAGGGGAGTATTTTGTATCGGGTGCACGTATTTATTTCTTCATTTTTTAGCCATTCAGGAAATAATGGGATATTTTTACAGTCCTTGCTATTGCTATTGGACATGCTATGAATAAATACAATTCTCTTTTACAATCTTGAATTTTACCAGATATTGGCGATTGCAGATTTAGGGTTTCTCTGCTTTAGGGTCATTTATGAATGTGTCTTGAGCAGGATCGTGTTGTGTTAGTTGTGTGAGACCATTTTACATCTGGCTGATTACAGACACCCTATTTCTTTTATTTTTGAGTTGTCTGCTGATAATAGTTAAGAAGCAATCCATAGCATGAATCGATTTCTGCATCTGTGCAATATTTTTTAACATAATCAGGGATGGTGCAATATTTTTTGACATAATCAGGGATGGTTAGATTATTCGTCTTACTTTTGCGAAATCTATTTATGTTTCTGTCAAATATTTTCCAACCTAATAAAGAGGCTTGTCAGTTTCCTCGTTTCACTTTTGCTGGAGGCATTACAGATTGTCTGAAAAGATGAAAATATTTACTCAGGGGTGTGTGAGATATCTTCGTGAAGTTTATGGGTTGCTGTGGTTTACAGGAATTAAATTCAATAACTTTGTTGAATTAAAGTGAATTGCACAGCTCCAGTGCCACATTGGCAATACTAAAGTGTCAGCGTTTGTTTCCATGGATATATTTGAGAGTGTTAAGATGCAGGAAATTTATTATTTTAGCCATAGATGGATCTTTGACATTTGGTGTATTTTTTGCCAAATGACAACGGTTTGAACAAAATGACAGAAGAGGAGATGGCAGAACTGAACGTTGTTGAAAAACAAAGGATAAACCTTACACCATAGTACTTTATTCTATTCCTCGAGAACAAATCCTTTTACAAGTTGTGAGAGGTCTAAACAAACCATAATTATGTTAATGGGTAGCTACAAGAAACCATAATTATGTTAATGGGTCAAGAAACCAAAATTTCATACTAATACTGTAACTCCAATTAAAAAAAATCAATATTACTGCATCTTTCTATATACTATAAAATACAATTGAAAGTTTATATGTTGAAATTCAATAAAATATTATCAGTGTGTTATTTCAAAGTTCTCTTTGCCATATTTTAATTATTTTAATTATTTATATTCTTAATGTCTGTCATAAGAGTGATGTTGCTTTGTAAATTATAAAGTGTTGATTTGTAAATTATAAAGTTTAACCAGGATTTTGTTATAATGGATTTTTAATAATTTTATTATTATTTATTATAATTGAGGAAATGTGTTTTTACTATCTAATTATAGAAAATGAAATTATAGAAAATGAAATAATAAAAATTAAAGTAAATAAATAACACATTCAACCAATTAATAATAATTTGACAAAATCTTAGTAAGAAAAAACAAGAGTTATGAAATGGTTTTAATTTATGTTTTATTATTTTTTCAAAAGAAAAATATTACAACTTACAAGCTCTAAAATTGGAGAACCACTGGCTTAGGGAAAATCACAACTATAGAAGGGGTTTCAGTTTGTGTTTTATTAATATTTCAAAATGACAATTTTACAATTTACAAGTTTTAAAATTGAACAAATGCCATTGTGCATTATGCAATGAATGCTTATCTATGTATTTTCATGTAGTTGTCTTTAGAATGGGTAAACCCACTTTGACACTTTTAGTTAGCATGAGTTCTCCCACTTTTCCCACCTCCAAATCTCAAGAAGTTTTAAAATTGGACAAAGGTCATTGTGCATTTTACAATAAATTCTTATCTATTTATTTTTATGTAATTGTCTTTAGAATGGGAAAACCCACTTTGAAACTTCTAGTTAGCATGAGTTCTTTCACTTTTTCCACCTCCAAATCTCTAGATGCAATTTTAATTAACTCAATGAAAGAACTTTTGAGAAAATCTGAGTAGCACTTTTTGTGCTCTCTTTTATATAAGGAATCATCAATAGCCAACCCTCTTTAGTGTTCTTCACAACCATATTGGACTATTGTATATTATATTCCAACTTTAATATTTATATAACTTTAGTTAATCGTGGCAAGCCTACCACATGGTCCACATGGTTATACATGTCTAGTCATTCACTAGTTGGGCCCTAGCCTTGAGCTTCTCACTATGAATCCATTCTAGCATATTTATATCATTCACAAGTGGGGTCATTTATTTAAGCCCACATGGCTTGACTTTCATCAATAGGAGCTTTGATTTTCAATTTATGCATAATTTGATCCAATGCATTCCACGGTCAGAATTAGGGTATTACAATTCCTATCCACTACATTGTAGTCTACTCAAGAGTAAACTTCATATGGATGTAAGGTTATCTTCTCCTTTTTTTATGTTTTAGTAGTTAAACCACACATTATAATATTTAGCCCAATTAAGAGAATGGGGTAAGGAGCAATTCCTATTGGGTCGAACATTAATCGCAGAGAAGAACAGATCCGATAGCAGTGGTGGTGTCTAAAGACATTGTTGCACTTAAGCACAAGCATGCTCCATGAGAGTGGAAATAGATATCTCGATGATGTGATAGACTGATCACAAGGATCGTCTATAAATAGGTTTCAGTCATGGACCAAATGAGCAAGCTCGGGTGGAATCGGTTACACATGTCCATAAAACACGGATCTGAGATCCTAAGTGGACATGGTCAACCAACAATTTAGTCAGTTGTCGACCCAAATAATTGGTCGACCCACTCAACTGACAAGGTGAGGTTTACGATGAAATTGCATGTTCCAAAAGCCTCCTGTAAACTCAACTTGGAGGAAAAAAAATTCAACAACTTTCCCCCCTGAATTTGTTATGACTACACAAGATGGTACAACAACACTATTGAGGAAGTCTGATCACCATCAACATGGATCAAGGAAAAACAAGGTAGTCATCCATTTCAATCTGGTTGCAAAATATGTTGTCCAAACACGGTCCCATTTGACCATTCAACTAGACAACACCAACCATTCGATGAGTCGACCAGACAAGAAACACACCAATGTAAATCATGTTCTCTCAATCCAACAGTCTTTGCCAAGCTAGAAAGTCTTTGTATCAGGTACAATAAGTAGAATTACAACTCCCAACAACACAATCGAACACGATTCGGTCAATCTCAACAAATCCAAGCACATCAGTTGGGTTTACACGTGAACAACTTCAATTACTCCCCCACTTAAACACAGTTGAAGGATCATAGCATCATCAATAGATCTTTGTCAAAACACCTGTTGACAGACAATATCTAGTAAAAACTCAGTCAACAAATGCACAATTGAAAAACTTCTAATCGACTGTCATCTCTGGTCGAATCCCCATTGACCAATCTCTCAGTCGAATGTCAATCGACTGTCATTTCTGGTCAATCTTGTCGTCGACCACTACAAAGCAATCAATAATGAAGAGGAACATTGTACATCTGTACAACCAATGAAACACAACGGTAGGAAATCTTCAAACATATAGTTAGATGATCCCATGACCACTCATCAATCCAACCACAGTCTATCTGAGTAGTCGGTAAAGGTCCACAGTTCTGTCTTTCACGTCTCTTCTACAAATATCAGAAAACATAATTTCCATTCCTTAGATTTCTATGACAAGGATGACGATAAGGCACAGAGTTATGTGTTGGTTTATCAAGAGATATAGGGTTAGGGTTTGGTGTACACTCAGAAGTAGAAAAATCCATTATATCAACAACAACAACATGTTAGGAACAACCATCTCATCAATCAGTTCAGCAGCGGATTGCTCGTTCAACAACTCAGTCTGAACTCCAACTACAACAAATAAAACTTCCTCAATTGCAGCAAGGGCAGTTGTAGGCAAGGAGGAAACAATAACATCATATCCAAGACCTTTTCTTGGCAACTTCATCTCAGGCGTAATAGGAGCAACAATACCCTATCCATTATTCTCAAGTCCTACTCTATTGTATCACATCTTGTTGAGCAGTTGGGACCTTATACCTGTAGTTTGTTTTTCAAAGCTAGGAGAGACAACACAATCATCAGTTTTAATGCATAGATCAACAACATTTTGCTTACAAAGAGTATCAGGGGGTGGAGAAGAAATGGACGAACCTGACAACTCAACAAAAATAGTCTACTTCTCAACATTCTTCTCAGTATTATGCAGTCGATGAACTTGTAATTCAAGGTTTTTTTTGTAGTCCCACAAGCCCTAAATAGGCTCATCCTTCTTAGTTAGTTACAAATATATGGAATCATATTCTTCTCTTAATGCCTGATATTTTTCAAACAGATCGTTGTTATCTTCTTGAAGAGGAGAAACTTCTTCACGAAGCTCATCGACGAAGGCCTATAAGTGGAAAACCTCACAAGTCATTTGGGCATTTGTTTATGTTAGTTGGTTGACTTCCATGCCCAAGGCAGTATGAGGGAGAGCTTTCACTTCTTCCTCCAAGTCTTCAAGAAGTTCAAACTTGTCCTGAAATTTGTTTGCGAGAGTCTGAAAAAAGATTTCCATGGTGTTCCTGACCATGACAATAACCCTCATGGAGTGCTCAACCATGATAGTCTGGAACATGTTTTCTGCAGTCTTCAACTTATTTTCAGTTTTGCATTTTATGTCTTCAAAGCAACATTTTTTGCATGAGAAAAAGTTTTCACCTCCTTCATGAGATCATCGACAATATTTTTTTTATTGCCAAAATCATCCACCAGATCTTGAAAAATGGTTTCCAGTGTTTGTTTTAGGTTAAAAAATTCTTAGATTTCTAATCAAACCACTACAGAGCATTGGTTTGAAAGAGGGAAGCCTCATCTTCCAGCTAGGTATGAGCTATTTTCAGTTCATTCCTTAATCGTAGATTCTTAGTTTGCAACTATGCAACGATATTCTAGAAGTCAATGACCTCTGTACAAAGTTGGTTGTGAGATTCTTCCAAGGTAATGTCTTTCTTCTCATGAATCTCCTGCAATTTTTGAAGCACCAGAACTTCATCTTCATCCATCATGCCCATCGTTGATGGAGGGAAAGATCCAAGGAAAGAAATATGCAAAGGAAAAGGGTAGAGGAGGAAGTGACCACAACAAGAAGTGTAGCTTCATTAGTCGATAAACACCAAGTTGGGTTTTGGTAGGCAACCTCCAACAATTACCAATCGTGTGTATTTAGTAGTCAACAAATTTTAGTTCCGGGTAGGCTTCAAGACAATCAACATAGTTACCAACTTAACGAGAACTCTACAGAGTTCTCATTTTTTGGAGGGTCAAGTTTCTTACCCCGTTTTTAAAAATGGTGCTACCGGTAGCACCCCCCTCCCTTTTTATGTGGTTTTTTGATATTTTAAAATTTTTGATACATAAGGTTTCCACCTTTTTTCTTTAAATGCTTGTTTTTTCATTTATTTTCAAATTGTTCAATTTTTTTTTTCTCAATGGTGTTTTTTTTTTATCTATTTTCAAACTTTTTTATATGTTTTTTTTTAATTCAATGGTGTTTTTAATCATATTTCCATGTGACATCCAATGCTAAAAATGTTGTACACCATTTTTTTTTAATTAAGATTTTTCATATAATTATGTGTCCTTAATTAAGTTATGGTTCCATACTTTTTAAATATAATGGAAAATATCTTTTTTAACACATTTTTTTACCTTTATTTCAATACATAGAAAATAATTGTAGTTAAATAACACTATTTTTAAATATTTACCAAAAATATACAATTCATTTTTTTTTATCAATTAAAAACAAAAAAAATTGAAATTATATAATAAAAAAAATTAAAAACAAATTTATATTAAAAAAAACCATTGAAGAGAAACCTAAAAAAACTAAAGAGGAAAAAAAACCCATAAAATTAAAAATATATATATCTAAAGTAAGAGAAAATAGAAAAAATAAAGAAAAAGGTAAAAAAAAATTATAACCCCAAAAAACTTTTAAAAGGTGAAAAAGATCAAAAAAATTTAAAAATATATATAAAAAACCTCAAATTAAAAAACCTAAAATAAGAATTTTAATACAAAATTTAAAAAACAATTAACAAAAACAAATTAAAACACATCAAAATTACAAAAAAATAATTAAAATTTATATAAAACATTTGTTATATATATATATATATATATATATATATATATATATATATATAAAAGATGATGATGATTAGTAACGTCCACTAAGACCAAATTGGTTTAACAGACCTTAAGAGGGTAAGTGATTACTTGTGATTCTTTAGAATTTTGTTTCTGTGCTCGAAAAACATTAAGAGAAGCTTTCCAAGATCATACTTTTGTTGAGTTAAGATGTTAGGAAGGTTGGTAGTGTGATAAATATTTTGAAAAGGAGATCTAATATGGGTATAGGCTAGACAATCTAAGAGACAATGTTTTTCATCTTCAACCTTCTTAGTGTTGCAAAGGTGACACACTCTTTCATCCCATGGCGTTTTAGGAATTGACCAACACCCAGGTTCACTATGGAGCTCATGAGAATTTGTTCATATGTATGTATGTATGTATATAAGATGATGATAATGATTATTAACATCCATTGAGACCGAATTGGTCTAACAGACCTTAAGAGGGCAAGTGATTACTTGTGATTCTTTAGAATTTTGTTTCTGTGCTCGAAAAACATTAAGAGAAGCTTTCCAAGATCATACTTTTGTTGAGTTAAGATGTTAGGAAGGTTGGCAGTGTGATAAATATTTTGAAAATGAGATATAATATGGGTATAGGCTGGACAATCTAAGAGAAAGTGCTTATCATCTTCAACCTTCTTAGTGTCGCAAAGGTGACACACTCTTTCATCCCATGACGTTTTAGGAATTGACCAATGCCCAGTTTCACTATGGAGCTCATGAGAATTTGTTCTTATCTTAGCAATGCTTATTTTTTTCTTTACACTTGGCAAAACAAAGAGATAATTTTGATCTTCTAGATTATGGTTGATTACATCTTTATAATACCTTAATTTTCTTTTTTCCTTTAACTCTTTATCA
>ML781244.1:436390-451429 GCA_009831015.1 Picea engelmannii | reverse complement strand
AGCGCAAATTCCTTTGATTATCATAATTCTCTTCAATGGTGCTCCTATGCATGGAAAAATTTAGAGTTAGGGTTAAAGGTTTATGATCAGAGTCTTGCTCATGGTCATTTAAAAGGTCAAAAGTTGCTATTTGGTTGGAAACAAAGATATATGTTTTATGTATATATAAAACATATAATATATATATATATATATGGCCGAGGGAGGCCAAGAAATAATCTTCAGTTGCAAGTCGATGGGCCAAAAGAAAGGAGTCGATACAAGTTGAGTCAAAAGAGGGTCAATTCTCTAGCTATACATTGAGTTGACCAATAAGAGGAGGTCGTGCGAACAACAATCAATGGTTTTCGACCATTATTAAAGCTGAGTTAGGCCGAGTTGTGAGGGTTTGGTTGAGTCGATTTGTAGTATACCTAGGGAGGTAATATTGGGTACCTCTCTAGGTACCCCATATTACCTCCCATATGATCCTCTCCTGTTCACTTGCCTCTTCGAGGGGGCAACCTCCTAATGAGATTTAGCTCCAAATACAATACTTCTCTTCATATCATATTACATTGCTTGAACCCTTTTATATAGTGCTACCATCACCTAAGAACATTCTAAAGGAGGAATTTTCTAAAATAAGAACCTTCTAAGAAGTCCTTTTACATTTATTATATCTAACTACCATAGTGGGCCTTATTTAATAATATAGTGGACCTAGTCCACTTTACATTGAATGGCCTCCACTACCTCTCTAGCTACCTAACATTCCAGGGAGGTAATATGGGGTACCTAGAGAGGTACCCAATATTACCTCCCTAGGTATACTAAATGATTAAAGCCACTAGTCGAGTCAAGAGTGGTTCTTTGAGTGGACTTGGTTGAGTCGAGTCCAAGCAATTTCCAGTGGAGTCGGCCATAATATCAAGTCGAAGAACCAAAGCGTGACCATCAATGAGTGACCATTAAGTCGAGTCAAAATTCAAGTCGACGGATTTGTGGATCTCCAACAAGAAACCTTAGCAATGGATGTAGGGTTACGAGTACAAAATCCAAAGACTTCAACCTGCAAAAAATCAACTTACCCAACCAACAAACAAATGGTTGAGCCTCTTTGAGCAAACCCTAGCTGATTAGTTCCAATACACAACAAAGAGAAAATGTATCATGCCTAGAATATTCATAGATGCTCATTATCATCTCATTCTCGTCTAAGTCTTTCTCTATGAACCTGAGATCAAAGGACCATTATCTCTAATACCATATTGGGACGGACATTAACCAAAGAGAAGAAAAAATCTAAGAGCAGTGGTGGTGTCTAAAGACATTGTTGCACTGAATCATGAGCATGCTCCATGAGAGCGGAAATAGATCTCCCGATGATGTGATAGATCGATCACAAGGATCATCTATAAATAGGTTTTGATCATGGACTAAACCAACAAGATTAGGTGGAGTCGGTTGCACCAGTCCATAAAACGCAGATCGAGGATCCTAAGTTGACATGGTGAACCAACAATTTAGTCATTCGTCAACCCAAACAATTGGTCGACCCATTCAGCCAACAAGATGAGGTTTATGATGGAACCACATGTTCCAATAGTTCCAACTCCCAATGATTCTCTTCTTAACACTACAGTCCTAGTTTAAGTAGCAATCAACTAGTTTAAGTGGAAATCAAAATTGATACTAGAGTATTTGTAATATTGAACCTCTTCAAAATTATTTTCTTAGACTTAATTATCATAATGTTTTTTTTATCAATATTAAATGTAAGTTCATATATTTTGTAAAAATTCAACAGAACTGTGGGCACTTTTTCTTAACACCAATATAAATGTCAAAAAGGCTAAGAGAAAGGGGAGCACTTTTCTTAACACCAATATTACAATCAATGTAAATGTTGATTGTACCTCATTACATTTCATATTAGTAATAACCATTTTATAGAACCTAATCACAACATGACAGAGCTCACGTGGAATGTTTATTTCTCAACATTTTCCATAGCTTGGCTCTAGGTACAATATTGAAGGCTTTTAAAAAATCAACAAAACAACAAATGTGATATGTTTTGTTTCTACAATCCTTGAAGATCATTCTAAGGGTCACAAGGTGATCAATGGTAACATGTTGGTTCTTGTCCTCAATCTATCAACTATTTTTCTTTTAAGAATCAAGTCAAATAACTCCATTAAAAAGAGGTTAATCATGACATTGTGATAATTGGTGAATCATTTTGGTTTTTAGGTTTAAAAATTAGGGACAATTAAACTTTCAACTCAAATTTTAGGAAAACCTTACTTGATAGTTCTATTGAAAATATGTTTGATATGAGACACAAGGATCAAAATCCCAAGTTTTAAGATCTTAGCTTGGTATCCTTTAATGTTTTTAGCTTTGCCAATTTGCAAGATGATTAATAACATATTTTATGTAAGATTTTGAATACCTACATAACAAGTTTGTGAACACTAAACAATAACACCCTATATATACAAAGTGAACTTTGAATGACAAGCCTTTTGACTCCTTGTTTCAAGATATATTTGTCTTTATCTCACAAGCTAAATTGGTCTCTATCTCATAATCTAAATATATCAACTCCGTCTCTAGCTAAAACAATAGCTACTCCTTTCTTGTAAGGGGTCATGAAACTATCTTTGAAACCCCCTTGGTCCTCCAAACTAAATTATTCTTAACCCTCATCTCTTCTCTCAAGTATCAACAATGGCAACAACTTGCAACTTGAAGACGACTCACAAACCATGGGCAAGATTGCACTCAAGTCACGGTGTAAGTCTCTAGTCTGAATACTCACGGTGCCCTTCTCTAGTGTCTACTATGGATACTCATAGGAGTGACTCAAGAGGGGGCTATGGCAACAACGAATTGCAAGTCCTCCAGTGACTCAACTCGCAAGGGCAGCAATGAATCACATGACGTAGGTCAAGCGATGTTGGAGCGAGCCGCAAAGAAAAGTCAAAGGGAAAAGTGAAGAAAAGTCACATGTGATTAATTTGTTGCTTGTTAATTGGGCAGGGTTTGGTTAATTTGTTGCTCGTTTTTCTTATAAATTAGAAACAAATGAATTTGAAACCAAATTTAGGGGCTGCCTTCATGATATAGCTCGGTGTTTCCATCAATCAAATTTTCCTTAACATGTGATTTGACTAATATGTTTGACGAACCTTCTTAAATTTTAAAATTTTCTTTAAAATTAACGATTTTCAACGCTAAAATATTAAGTTTAGTGAACCTTATGACTTAAGGGCCACCATAAAAGGCCCATTAAATCAATTAGAACATTTTGTATTATCACCATATAAGGCCCACTAAATCAATTAGAACATTTTGTATTATCCAAAGAGCTAAGGCACTTAGAAATTATTTATATTATGATCTAGATGCAATTGCACCTCTTCATTGATTCCTACAACTAGGACTTGGTGATCCTTCATGTAAGGGTTCACCCCTAAATTCAATTGTTTGAAAGCATATGTCCCTACCCAACGCCATGTATGGGCCTTTAGCATTGTAAAATACAATCATGTCATTGTTTAGTATATAAAATATTATTAATACACGAGGACAAGTTTTATTTTACAACAATGTCATTCTTTAGTATATAATATATTACCTATATGCGAGGACAAGTTATATATATAAAAGTTCAAAGTTTTCATTAATTCTAAATTTTGATTATTTTTTTAAATAAAGATAAATTTAAAATTGCACAAAACCATTAATGATATTGTTTCTATGCAATTCTAATCAAAAGTCTTTTTTTAACCAAATTATCTTAGTGTCTTTATAATAAGCTTAACACTTAAACATTGTAACATTCAATATAATAATATTAATTCTAAATTGTTCATTAAAATTTTAATTTAATTTAAGTATTCTTAATACAATTTATAAACAATATTTTATTGATTTTTTTTAAGGTGGCAAAACCTATCATAATTCATTTGTTAATTGATAGTGAGGATATCCATCAATGAATACTACCATAAATGTAAACTAACTCACCATCATTATTCAAGGAAATCCATGCCACCTAAAATGCTTTGTTGGTGGTCCATAGGGGGACATTCACTACTAGCAAATACCTCTGGGTCTTATATCATGAACATATTTCCTTAAATCCAAAGAAGACAAGTTACTCCAAGATGATGAAATGTGGCTTCAACGTACATAATATCCACAAATAAAATAACATTTAGCCTTAATCCTATATATGAAACCAAATACTACTCTAATTATATATGAAACCAAATACTACTCTATATGAAACCAAATACTACCATTTACTTATATATTTCTGATATATATCAGATTCTTTTTATGTATATGAAATTATGGATATGCTTTTTATTGAGGTTCTTCTATTATGTACGAGAGCCAGAGTATTTTGTATCGGGTAGACGTATTTATTACTTCATTGTTTAGCCATTTAGAAATAAAGGGATGTTTTTACAGTCCCTGCTACTGTACATGCTATGAATTAATCTATTTCACTTTTACAATCTTGGATTTTACCAGTCTACAATGGCGGTGGTAGATTTAGGGTTTCTTTTCTTGATGCGTTCAGGGTGTTACGTGCATTTTTCACATTCTGATTCCGTGTTTAAAAAATGTTGAGTGCGAGGCAATCGATGTTTTGAATACAAATCATAATAGTATAGATAGCCTTGAGGGACAATTACTTCTAACCTTTTTTTATGGTAATGCAGAATGATCTATAGCTTGTTTACCTGTGTGTTCAGTAGGGTAAAATCAGGGGTTGCCTAAACATTTTACATTTTTTCATTTTTTAATTGTTGCATTTTTTAACTGGAATTTGACAATATAAATATTGGTGAATTTGTTATTTTCTGTTGTTTAAATTGTATTTTTGCATGCAGAAATGAATTCAACTTTCTGAAAATCTCCAGGTATTTGGTTTATATAATCTCAACCAATTAAATATGTAGTTCCAACAATTTCTAAGTAGATTTAGAGAAAATTTGATGGAAAAATATACCTATAAAAAAGCTAAAAAGTAAAACTTCTAGACTAAGTTGTAAGATATGTATACCACAAGGAAACAAAACAAATACTTTTTAAAATATCATTTCTATATTTAAAGGTAGTAAAAATTAAGTTTTAGGATCATAGTGTTGGAAAATAGAATGAAAGTTTTAATAGTAGCCATTATTAATTTGATTGTCTTTTTAAATTCAATAGTTAAATAAGTCTAATCTTTAACTCAACTTCTTTTCATTTTTTGATGTTATTAGTCCCTGTCGTAGGCAAAGAGGGACTATAACTATCGATAAATCGTTGACCTGGTATTAAATTGTGCATTGACCAGAAATATTTGCATATTATCTATTGTTGGAACAAGGGAAGTGAAAACATCGGTTTTTATATAATAGAAAGTACCATGTTTGTCAAGATCTGATTGGACAACAGATTGGAGGTCTTATTGTCGGCTTCGCTATTCCCAATGTTGTATTTGTTGGCATATCCAAAGTATTTGAATCGTATAAGGTAATTTCGAATCATATATTTTCTTATGCATTGGTGGAAGCTAGATTAATGCTAGCATTAGTTCGAATGTTTCCTTAAGCATTTCCTGTTGGCTTGAATACATTGTCTACCATATTACTATCTCTGATTTTTTCTTTATTGTTGCGTGCTTCAAGAGAGGAGGCTTGACACGCTACATTTTTTCTTAAATGTTTGAACAGGGCTAGGCCCTTAGACGGTCCTGACAGTCTTAAGTGTTTACCTAACAACTCTGGCAGTCTTAAATGTTTATTGTACAAGTGCGTTGGAATACAATTTCGTTCCATTTTTTTTATGGTAGTCAGACATCTTTCATCGATTTTTATATAATAAAAAGTACCATCTTTGTAAAGATGTGATTGGACAATGGATTGGAGGTCTTTTTCACGGCTTCACTACTCCCAATGTTATATATGTTGGCATATCCAAAGTGTTTCATCGTATATGGTCTTTTAGAATCATATATTTTGTTATGCATTGGTCGAAGGTGGATTAATGCTAGCATTAGTTTGAACGTTTCCTTTAGCAATTCCTGCTAGCTAAAATACATTATCTACCATATTAGTGTGTTTGTTTTTTGTTTTATTGTTGCGGGTTTTGAGAGAACAGATCTGCCACGCTGCATTTTTTCTTGAATGTTTGTACAGGGCTAGGCCCTTGGGTGGTCCTGGTAGTCTTAAGTGTTTACTTGACAGTTTGAATGTTTATTGTGCAAATGCCTTGGGATACAGTTTTATTCTATTTTTTTATGGTCGACATCACTGCTCCAGTGGTTGATCCTTCTTCGCTACTTTGTTTTAGGATTTTTGTTTTTGTTTGATTCAACTTTGCAAAGTTGAGGTCCTGCAGCTGCAGTTGGACATCTTCGTCATTGTTCACTGGTTTGTTGTTCTTCAACTTTCTCAGTTGTTCGACCTATTATTGTGGTTTCCAGTTTTCGGGGCTGGCCTCTTGTCATCCATCGTTGACGGGTAAGTTTCCCTGTTGCTATTTTTCAATGGTGGGGGTCCCTAGCTCCAAATTTTGTTGCAGATCATCTTTGTCTGTGCTCTTAATTTCTGTTCCTGGAAACCATGCGTCTTCATATGTCGGCAACGACGTTCATAGTTGTTTGGAAAATTACAATGCAAAGGGGTTCTCAAAAAATAGTTGTAGACATAGGGAAAGCTTTTATTTTGTGGGTCAGAAAACTACGCCCACCTGTTGTGTTTTTGCCCAGTAAATTTATGGTGTTATTTATTTGCATTCTTTCTTCTGTTTTGTGCCTAGTTTTGGGCTTGTGGTTTTCCTATTTTGCTTTCCTTTTTTTTTCGGTGCTATTTTGTTTTTCACCCTTTTCTCCATTTTCAGACAAACTGAAAGTATCTAACAAACACCTTCAAACAGAGTTGAGGGGATGGAAGAAGTAATATATGTTGAGTCGTATGAAATAGATAAAAAGTCCATTATACATGGCAGCATTGACGTGGCTTTGCATAGCAATGACCTCTTTAGATTCGATGCATTCTCGTATACTACAGGGGATTGCCTTTTCGATACATTCCAGGTTCTGCTGCATTTTGGGTATTCATCAACCGAGCTACGGAATGGATTGATAGATTATTTCTTGGTCTATTTCAAAAATGGTGACACAGAAGCATTGAACTCCTATGAATATGAACTGGAATCTGATTTTCTTCAGTAGTTGCACGGAATACATGATGTCGCTACATATTTTTCAAAGATGCGATTGTCTGCATCTGCATCTCTACCTGCACATGAAAGGGGATTCTGGGGAGACACATTTTGTATACGGTGGTTGTCTAACTAGCTCAATATATCGGTTGGAATATGGTCATTGACAAGAAAAAGAAGATATCTACTATTCAACAAAGGTGCCTCTGGCAATCCATATTGCATCTTGTTCCATGACGCCAATGGTCTCAGTGGTCATTATGAACCACTCCTGTACAGAAAAATGTCCATGTGCAATGTTGAAGTAGCATATTTACTTGTCCTTCTTTTGCAAAGATGTTGAATCACAATGGGAATGGATTATGCATTGCATAGATAGTCATGGTTTACAGGTGGCAACACATGTTGTGTCTAACTGTGGAGATAGTCTGTTTAATGAAATTTGTTGTTTGGTAGCAGCGGAGTTTGATGTGAAGTCACTATGACTTTACACCGTGCAGTCGTTTTGCAATGCAATTGTAGGTGGAAGCCAACATGTTTTTAGGTGGTTGCATCAACACCTTTTTCCATATCTCCTGGAAAATATGCTGGCAGTTGGAACTTGGCAGGAATACCTTGTAAACATGGCGCTTCCATATGAAAAAGGGAATGTGGAGGGTTGTAGTTTATGTTTCCAATGGTTTTCTATGATATTCAAAGTAAATTTCCAGGTTTGGTCGACATTGCTAGATGGCACTGTCCATTCTTGGTTTACTGATTCAAATTACGATCGAACATTTGACATCCTCTCGTTGAAAATAGATACACCACATATCCATTATGAACCTTTGCTTTGACATATCCGTGGTTCAGGGTTGGATGTCCATGCCACCCAAACCGCATCGAATCTTCATACGCACAGAATGCTTTTTAGTGAGAATGAAACTCTTGCCAGGTCCGATATGGCCATAGAGGACTTGAACAAAAAAACTATGCGTGAAATTCATTATAGTTGTGATGAGCCCATACAGGGCTTAAACAAAAAACCTAGAGTAAGTTATCAGAACTTGAAAAAAACTATGTGTCAAATTCGTCCCAGTTGTGATGAGGCCACACATGCCTTGAACAACTGGGTCAGAGCGAAATTCATCGCAATTTCCATCAACTCATCGTTCCCTTGGGCAAGAAACATAGACTAAGTTACCACAACTTGAAAAAGGTCATGCACGAGAGAAAGAAATACATTGCCACGCTTCCTATTAGAGAGAAAGCCACATATGAGAATCTAAAGAAACTTGTCTGTGCAGAAAAGAACAGAAACATGTGCGCTCACATATCCCAGAATGGTTATGCAACTGTCACATTTCATGCGCTAGCAACAACACCATGGACTATTGGCAATGAAAACCAGGAAACAGTTTCCACCCATACTTCCCTACGAAATAAAAATGCAACACAGATGTACATGAAAGAAATTAAAGATACTCCTTCCATTGCATGTGCAATTTGTGAGCAACTGAATTTCTCAAAAAACAAGTCTTTCACCGCTTCTTTGCAAGAAGAATACTTCTAGTTGACAGTGCACGATAAAACATTTTCCAGTGGCAAAATTTGTCTTCCATGCAAACGGTCGCCTCAACATGGAAAACTGCCACAACTCCCAATGCCTGGCCAAATAAGATGTAATGCACCACTACTAGATGTAAGTGCACTTACGAAACTTGAGGAGAGAGGTGTCTCTCTCCGAATTGCATTGACTGGAATCAGACCTTGGGGCTATAAACAAATCCATATGGGCTTAACAGGATCAATTATTAATGTGCCTTTTCAAGTAGATGTTGTACAAAGACTCTTGCCACAATTCATTAACAATACACTCACAATTGTCGTGGCTCAGAAAAGACGCTTGTGATACAAAAATGCATATCAGACAGGCAAAGTGTCTATGCATGTTGTTATGAAAGCATTAAAGGAATTATGTTCAAGGGCACTGTACAAAGCACATAACATTTGTATAAATGACAACTGGAACAATGTTCTTGCAGAGGAGAATAACAACTCTGCAGAAACTTTCAAAAATCCTATTGAATTTGATACAAGTGATGAATTAGAGAATGAAACACATGTTGAGACATTGGTGCATGGAATTCAAGGACAAATTCGTTGAGGAAATGAACTTTCCAACACTCTTTTATATTGATAGCACATAAGGATTCAGTTATCATAAAATAGTCCGATGGGAGCTGCTACATTCAAGCCCCAATCCTAGTCTATATGATAAACACATTTAAATTTCCAGGAATATGTAACAAAATCTTCTTTTTTCCATATTTTCGAAATAAAACTATTCTTTTGTCTTCTCATATATTTATGTGTTGCTACCATTTTCTCTTCAGCAATGTTGAATGTGAAGACATTCTGTTTATTTCATTCCAATTATCTTCCTTTCTGATGCCACCGATCCTTTAGAATGTTTCTGACAAAGGCCCTTACAATTCAAATAGTCCGAACTCCGGTTGTGAATTTGTATATCGCCGAACTCTGGGTGTTCTCTGTAGGCCACGGAACAATAGAGGCCCATTTTTCAGCCCGCCAGCTCCAGAACCCGCGATCCAACAACTGACTAACTATGGATTCAGGGCTCCGTCCATGCTCTATCAAATCTCATCCCCATAGTTTATAAAAGTACATATTTCGTATGTATAAAAGTAAATATCTTCTTTTTAAAATTACATCTTTTGTATGTATAATTTATGGTCTCCAGGGACCTTATAATTTATAAATTTCAATTTCTTCTCTCCAAGAGCCCTTGTTTTAAGGAAAACTAATTCGGCAATGCTGTTTTTTTTTTGTGCTTTTCTCCACTAAACTATGTAACATGCGTCACTGCTATTTTTTTTGTGTTTTCTTGTCCGCGACCCTATGTAAAAAAAGTACGGTAATGTTAAATTTTTTTGACACGAGGCCCTTAAAATTGAAGTTGTGCCCAAGTCCGATTGTCAATTTGTATATAGCGGAACTATCAGTGATTTTTTGTAGGAAACAGAACAACAAAAAAACCCAATTTTCAGCCCCCCCATCCCGAGAACCCGCTTTCAAAAACTGACAAATTATGCTATGCCGACTCCGTCCATGCTCTTTAACATCTCATCCCCATACTGTATAAAAGTACATATTTCATATGTATAAATATAAATATCTACTTTGTAAAATTACATATTTTGTATGTATAAATTATGCATATTTTTTCCTGCCTGGTCATTTTCAAAATTACATATGTAGTAAATCACTCACTCAAATTTCACATATCATATTTCACACACACACTGTGTGTGTGTGTGTGTGTGTGTGTTTCTTTAAATTTACAGGAATATGTAAGACGTTTTATTATTTTTTCTACATAAATGTCATAAAATTGTGTTCACTATTTTATCTTTACCAGTTGTCCTGCTTACTTCTTGCCACATAGGTCGTTACAATTGAATTAGTCCGAACTGCGCTTGTCAATTTGTATATCGTGGAACTTTGGGTATTCTTTGTAGGCCACAGAACAACAGAGGCCCATTTTTCAGCCTACCAACTTGAGAACCCGCGATGCCAAAAAAACTGGCTAGCTATGAATTTAGGGCTCTGTGTATAATCTATAAAATGTCATCCCCATAGTCTATAAAAGTACATATTTCATAAGTATAAAAGTAAATATCTGCTTTATAAAATTGCATCTTTGCTATGTATAGTTTATGTTGTCCAGGAACCTTTAATTTCATAAATTTCAATTTCTTGTGTCCAGGAACCCTTGTTTTAAGAAAAGCTATTTCGGGAATGCTAGTTTTTTTGTGCTCTTCTCCACGAACCTATGTGACATACGTTACTACTATTTTTTTTGTGTTTTTTGTCCACGAGCATATGTAAAACATATGTAAAAAATACTATTTCGGGAATGCTACATTTTTTTGAACACAATGCCCTTAAAATTCTAATAGTTCGCAAGTCCGATTGTCAGTTTGTATATCATGAAAACTATCGGTGTTTTTTGTAGGTCAGGGAAGAACAGAGGCCTAATTTTCAACTCGACATCCCGAGAACCCGTCATCCAAAAACTGGCTAAGTATGGAATGAGCGCTCCGCTTTGTAAAATTACATATGCTGCTTGTCAATTTGTATATCGCGGAACTCTGGGTAGTCTTTGTAAACTACAGAACAACATAGGCCCATTTTTTATCCCGACAGCCCGAGAACCCGCGATGCAAAAAACTGGCTAAGTATGAATCCAGGGCTCTGTGCATGCTTTATAAAATGTCATCCCCATACTCTATAAAAGTACATATTTCGTATCTATGAAAGTAAAAATCTGCTTTATAAAATTACATCTTTCGTATGTATAATTTATGCTGTGCAAGAACCTTTAATTTCATAAATTTCAATTTCTTTTGTCCAAGAACCCTTGTTTTAAGAAGCATCTAAAAACTGACTAAGTATGGAGTGAGGGCTCCGCTTTGTAAAATTACATATTTTGTATCTATAAATTATGTTGTGCAGGAACCTTTCATTTCATAAATTTCAATTTCTATTGTGTCAACGATCCCTTCTTTTAAAGAAAACTAAGTCAAGAATGGTAAATGTTTTTTGTGTTTTTTTCTCAACAAACCTATGTAGCAGGCATTACCATTATTTTTTACAATTTAACTAGTCCGAACTCCGCTTGTCAATTTGTATATCATGGAACTTTGGGTATTCTTTGTAGACCACAGAACAACACATGCCCATTTTTTAGCCCGACAGTCCGAGAACCCGCGATGCAAAAAACTAGCTAACTATGAATCCAGGGCTCTATGCATTCTCTATAAAATGTCATCCCCATACTCTATAAAGTACATATTTCATATCTATGAAAGTAAATATCTTCTTTATAAAATTGCATCTTTCGTATGTATAATTTATGATGTCCAAGAATCTTTACTTTCATAAATTTCAATTTCTTGTGTCCAGGAACCTTTGTTTTAAGAAAAGTTATTTCGACAATGCTAGTTTTTTTTGTGCTCTTCTCCACGAACCTATGTAACAGATGTTACTACTATTTTTGTGTTTTTTGTCCACGGCCGTATGTAAAACATATGTAAAGAATACTATTTCGGCAATGGTTAACTTTTTGGACAGGATGCCCTTAAAATTCTAATACTCCGCAAGTCGGGTTGTTAGTTTGTATACCGCGGAACTATTGGTGCTTTTTGTAGGGAACAGAAGAACATAAGCCTAATTTCCAACCTGACATCCCGAGAACTCGCCATCCAAAACTGGCTAAGTATGGAGTGATGACTCCGCTTTGTAAAACTACATATTCTCTATGTATAAATTATTCTGTCCATGAACCTTTCATTTCATAAATTTCAATTTCTGTTCTGTCCACGATCCCTAAAGAAAACTAAGTCATGAACGCTAAATTTTGTTTGCATTTTCTATCAACAAACCTATGTAACAAACATTGCCACTAATTTTTACAATTCAAATAGTCCGATCTCCGCTAGTCAATTTGTATATAGTGGAACTCTGGGTATTCTTTGTAGGCCATGGAATAGCAGAGGCCCAATGCTAAATTTGTTGGACACGATGCCCTTAAAATTCTAACAGTCCGGGAGTCCAATTGTCAGTTTGTATATCGCGGAACTATCAGTGCTTTTTGTAGGGCATGGAAGAACAGAAGCCCAATTTTCAGCCCGACATCTCGAGAACCCGCCATCCAAAAACTGGCTAAGTATGGAATGAGGGCTCCGCTTTGTAAAATTACATTTTGTATGTATAAATTTTTCTCTCCAGGAACCTTTCATTTCATAAATTTCAGTTTCTAGTGTCCACGATCCCTTATTTTAAAGAAAACCAAGTCAGGAATGCTATTTTTTTTTGTGTTTTTTGTCAACAAACCTATGTAACAGACATTACCAATATGTTTACAATTCAAATAGCCCCAACTCCGCTTGTCAATTTATATATCACGAAACTCTATATGTATAAATTATTATGTATAAAACTACATATTCTGTATGTATAAATTATTTTGTTCAGAAACCTTTCATTTCATAAATTTCAATTTCTATTATGTCCACGATCCCTTGTTTTAAAGAAAACTAAGTCAGGAACGCTAAATTTTGTTTGCGTTTTCTGTCAACAAACCTATGTAACATACATTGCCACTGATTTTTACAGTTCAGATAGTCCAATCTCCGCTAGTCAATTTGTATATCACAGAACTCTGGGTATTCTTTGTAGGCCACAGAACAAGAGAGGCCCAATGCTAAATTTGTTGGACACAATGCCCTTAAAATTCTAATAGTCTGGGAGTCCAATTGTCAATTTGTATATCACGGAACTATTGGTGCTTTTTGTAGGGCATGGAAGAATAGAAGTCCAATTTCCAGCCCGACATCTCGAGAACCCACCATCCAAAACTGGCCAAGTATGGAATGACGGCTCCACTTTGTAAAACTACATATTCTCTATGTATAAATTATTCTGTCCAGGAACCTTTCATTTCATAATTTTCAATTTCTATTCTGTCCATGATCCCTTGTTTTAAAGAAAACTAAGTCAGGAACGCTAAATTTTGTTTGCGTTTTCTGTCAACAAACCTATGTAACAGACATTGCCACTAATTTTTACAATTCAAATAGTCTGATCTCCGCTAGTCAATTTGTATATCGTGGAACTCTAGGTATTCTTTGTAGGCCACGAAACAACAGAGGCCGAACGCTAAATTTGTTGGACACGATGCCATTAAAATTCTAATAGTCTAGGAATCCAATTGTCAGTTTGTATATCGCGGAACTATCGGTGCTTTTTGTAGGGCACGAAAGAACAGAAGCCCAATTTTCAACCCGACATCCCGAGAACCCGCCATCCAAAAACTGGCTAAGTATGGAATGAGGGATCCACTTTGTAAAATTACATTCTGTATGTATAAATTATGCTGTCCAGGAACCTTTCATTTCATACATTTCAGTTTCTAGTGTCCACGATCCCTTCTTTTAAAGAAAACCAAGTCAGGAATGTTAATTTTTTTTGTGTTTTTTGTCAACAAACCTATGTAACAGACATTACGAGTATGTTTTACAATTCAAATAGCCCCAACTCCGCTTGTCAATTTGTATATTGAACTCTGTATGTATAAATTATTCTATATAAAACTACATATTCTGTATGTATAGATTATTCTGTCCAGGAACCTTTCATTTCATAAATTTCAATTTCTATTCTGTCCACGATCTCTTGTTTTAAATAAAACTAAGTCAGGAACACTAAATTTTGTTTGCATTTTCTGTGAACAAACCTATGTAACAGACATTGCCACTGATTTTTACAATTCAAATAGTCTAATCTCCGCTAGTCAATTTGTATATCGCGGAACTCTGGGTATTCTTTGTAGGCCACAAAACATGAGAGGCCCAATGCTAAATTTGTTGGACACAATGCCCTTAAAATTCTAATAGTCCAGGAGTCCAATTGTTAGTTTGTATATCATGGAACTATTGGTTCTTTTTGTAGGGCACGGAAGAACATAAGCCCAATTTTCAGCCTGACATCCCGAGAACCCGCCATAAAAAAACTGGCTAAGTATGGAATGAGGGCTCCGCTTTGTAAAATTACATTTTTTATGTATAAATTATGTTGTCCATGAACCTTTCATTTTATAAATTTCAGTTTCTAGTATCCACGTGCAAGATACCAGATATATAAAATATGCAGAACAGAAACGAAATGCTAGAAATGACAGAATAACAGTAAAATATCCAGCATAATCTTCACAATACACAGAAATGATATACGAAATAGCAACAGAAATAACACTTTGAATCA
>ML781244.1:419018-431601 GCA_009831015.1 Picea engelmannii | reverse complement strand
GGAAGATCCTTCTAGAAGCGGAAGCTTCTATTAGGTCTTCTTACATCCGCCTTATTCTATTTTATTGAAAGGTATTATTAATATTGACCTTTATTACATCCAAATACATTGATCTACCTATGTGCGGGTTAGGACCTTAACACCACGATCCCTTCTTTTAAAGAAAACCAAGTCAGGAATGCTAATTTTTTTTGTGTTTTTTGTCAACAAACCTATGTAACAGATATTACCAGTATGTTTTACAATTCAAATAGCCCCAACTTCGCTTGTCAATTTGTATATCGCGGAACTCTGGGTATTCTTTGTAGGCCACAGAACAAAAGAGGCCCATTTTTCAGCCCGAGAGCCCGCGATGAAAAAAACTAGCTAAGTATGAATTCAGGGCTCCGTGCATGCTCCATAGAATGTCATCCCGTACTCTATAAAATTACATATTTCGTATGTATAAAAGTAAATATCTTCTTTCTAAAATTGCATCTTTGATATGTATAATTTATGTTGTCCAGGAACCTTTAATTTCATAAATTTCAAGTTCTTGTGTCTAGGAACCCTTGTTTTAAGAAAACCTATTTCGAGAATGCTAGTTTTTTTTGTGCTCCTCTCCACGAACCTATGTAACAGACATTACTACTATTTTTTTTGTGTTTTTGGTCCACGAGCATATGTAAAACATATGTAATTTCAATTTCTATTGTGTCCACGATCTTCTTTTAAAGAAAACTAAGTCAGGAATGCCACTTTTTTCCTGTTTTTTGTGAACAAACCTATGTAATAGAGATTACCACTACTTTTTTCATGTTTTTGCCCACGTACTCATGGACTACAACTTCCTGCCCACGTGTTTTTACTCCATTGCATTTATTCCCTTTCCCGCGGATGGGGTCGTAGTTGACCACAAGCGTCGAGTGGAGCAACCAAGAGCGATTCTCCGTGGCACCGGCCATGTGACGACCATGTGCCAGTCCCTCCCACCTACCTCATGAATTTAAATTCATCTCGCTCGAGGCAGACCGCCATTACTCTCAGTGCACCCTGCTTTGCCTTCACATCTCTTCAACGGACCAACACCCTCGTTGGGCCTTTATTCTACGCGTGCGACCATTTATGGAACCTCACCATCTCCCCGACCTATTTCAATTGCTCCAGCGGCTCCAGATGGCTCATTCTTTCCTGGTTTTTCTTCTCAGACCTCGACCTCCTGCCCAACCTTTCCCTTCTCTGCTTTTTTCCTCTCCTACTCTGTTCCTGGTGCATTTTCACTCTCCCACTGTCCCAGATATTCCCCGACTATGAGGGAAGTTGAAACGCAAGCCACCCTGCCTAGTCCTCCATCCCCCGCCTGCTCCCTCCTTGTTATCCTCCTCCTCTTTGGCCACCTCGTCCTCCTCCTTGGAATAGTCGACTCAAATTTATGCTTCTCTCCTGCCCCTTCCTGCATCTCTTGACAAAAAAATGGAGGGGTTGGACTACTTTGGGACGTCACTGGACTACAAACCAGGACCTTTAGGCAATTTGACATTTGTTTCACATCCATGCCCTTTGTCTCCTCCCAACTATCTGACCACCCAGTCACTTGAGGACCATGCTCACCACGCCCAATTTCAGATTGATGGTCCAGAAGCCAGTCAAATTCCCGACAACAACCCCAATCTTGATGCGGTTCCAACGCTGGCCCAGAATGCGAGTGGAAAACAACCCTTGCACTGGTGCAGAGCTTGGTATTCGACTTGCGTCGGGACATGGACGACCTCCGGTTCCACCTCGAGACCCTGGACGACAAAGCCTCTCAACTCCTGCAGTTGCTCTCCGCGTTACAGGGTGGTCATCACCTCCCAACAGAGGCAGCCCAAGCAACAACAACCCAACCAACATCTACCTCGACACTAGTGTTGGCACTAGAAACTTTGGTCCATGCACAGGCAGACCCCGACCAACAGAGACTTCCATCACGCCCGGAGGAGGTCCAGAAGGAATAGTACGTGCCATCACAGACGAAGGACGCCATGCAACTAGATCGTACACCACTCGAGGAGGAGCTGCCTCCTCCTGGGGACACGACATTCATTGCCTTCTGCATGCCCGCGTCGCCGCACTACAACCCCTACTGGTGATCTGTCTGTTGTTTTTGTCTATTGTTTTGTCATGTGCATGGTGACCTTTCATGCATTTGTCCATGGTTATTATAGTTATGCTCTCTACACTTTTGATAGTTGTAACGACCACCCTTATGGGCCGGACTTTTTAACTGTTTTTGCGTCAGTAATAGTGTAGTCTTCAGTTATGAAGCGCTTCGGCTAGTTGAGCTTGTTTCCCCTCGGGGCAGCTCACTGTTTACAACTTGAAACAATGAAAATTCTCTGTAGTCCTTCATTTTCACAGACTTTTATACAATCTTACTTATAAACAAAAAAATATTGAATAAAATTTACATAATTGTTTATACTATTCATTAAGTAAAACATGTTATAACATTATATAAATTACTATAAATCTCCATACAATGTTATAATATTCTATAAATTTCTCAGTCTCATGTATATGACGGAATTGTTCGGTGCAAAATGTATATGACGGAAGTCTTCGGTCCAAAATGTATCTCACATAACACGATGGACATGAAAAGTGTGAACCCGCGACTCCGCCAACCCACAACTCCGTAATTGTTCCCTACAAAATGTATCAATTTTTATAGCATTATACAAATTACTATAAATCTTGCTACAATGTTATAGCTTTGTATAAATTACTATCTCATGTATATGATGGAATTCTTAGCTGCAAAATGTATATGGTGGAAGTGTTGGGTGTAAAATGTATTTCACGGGATAGGCTAGCCATAAAAAATGAGAAATGTGAACCCGCGAGTCTGTCGACCTGCCACTCCATAATTGTTGGGTTACATTCGTTGTGTATTAAATATTTCATATACTATCAAACTAAGATCCTAGGAACCTTCCTTCATGTACCACACATCAATAATTTTTGATAAATTCCAAATCAAACTAATCCGGGAATACTAAATTCTACATGAATACCACATGCACTGCAACTTGCAACCCACGTATTTACTCCCCTTCCATCCTAACAGGGACTACGTTGCCATGCAACACTTGTTTCATATTAAAAATCAATAATCAATAATAAAGAGTGCAATTGCTCCATATACCAAATTTATGTATATATTTTAAATATCTAATCACAACTTTAAACTCTACTAAAATATATACAACTCCAATAAAGAGAGTGAGATAACGGAACCTCAATCTAGCGACACTCAACTAATAGGCTAAAACTATGTTATGTTTTTCTCTTATCTCAATTTTCAAAGTTCAAAACATTTCATAATAAACTTTTCAATAGTAAACAATTTCCCTCTTGACACTGCTTCTAATCTAAGTGGTAATTGAAATCAATAACATAGGACAAATTATTTTCTTAAATTTAATTATCATAATATTTTATATTATTAGTAAGTTTGTAATTATTATAAAAATTCTAAAAAACTTTGAATTGTTATGAAAATTGTTATAATTTTTTAAGAAGAACAATTTCATCAACCTATAAAAAGACTTAAAAAAATTCCACCATATTAATACTAATGCAGTTCTCATCCTCTAAATATGCTCAGTTTATCAAATATAGTTGCAAAATGGGTGGAAAAAAGGGGCATCCTTGCTTAAGCGTAATACTAGAAGTAATGTTCGTTGACCATTCGTCATCACATTTAATATTAGCAATCATTTTTTCATGGATCCTAATCATAGTGCTACAATAGCTTAGCTCTTTTCCATAGCTTAGCTCTAGATACAATATCGATTTTTTTAGTTTTGGTTTTCACATTTAAAAACATAACAATTGAACTTCCAATCCATTTTTTCACAAGGACTAGATTCCTAAATTTTAAGAATCTCTCATCTTAATTTATCATTTAATGTTTCTATTCTTGTTATTTATAAGACATTTAATGCTAGAGTTTATATTCTCATCTAAGAAAAACTTAGTGTAGTGGTGATTGGTTTAGATGTTTTCAAAGATTTGAGGAGAAACTTAGAGTTTATTGACGTAAGTGTTCTAGTTATATATGTTAACAATATCGGATTATGTTAGCCCAAAATGTTTTCCATTATATTTCACACAAGTATAGAAGTCTCTCTTGTTTGTTTTTTTTAATATTGGCCTCTATTTTTATTAAGATATTATAATATTACTAAATATTGTGTAACAAAGGATAGTGTGACATAGGTGCTATGCTCTGATTCCACTCTCTTAGATTGTGGTGTTGAGTTTAACTTAATAAAAACATTATAATATTTAATCTTACTAAACAATTGTATAACAAAGGATAGTGTGACATACGTCTGCCACTCTCTCTTAGATTGTGGTGTTGAGTTTAACTTAATAAAAATATAATATAATAATAATTAATCTTACTAAACAATTGTATAACAAAGAATAGTGTGACATACGTGTTCTGCTGTGATTCCACTCTTTGTTAGATTGTGGTGTTGAGTTTAACTTCAAAGATGTGGTTATAATATCTCTTTTTTCAATTTTATATTTTTCTTGTTTGCATTGGGATTAATTTGATTGATTAGAGATTATTTCATTTGTGGTTTGAAATGTTTCTCTATATGCAATTTTAAGAATTTTTTTTAAAGTATGGAGATAGCTTTGAAGTAAGATTTTATGTAAATTCTAAATTGTATCATTGTTCAACTCCTATAAATCTTTAAAAAAATGAGAATCTTTTTTATTGTCAAAGAGAACTTGATTTTTCATATTATGTATAGTAGTTTCATCCAGATTCATATCTACATTTAAAATTACTATGTTGGAGCAATGGTTAGAGACAACATTCTCAAATTTATTTGACAAATGAATAGAAGATATGATATGATTAACAATATTTCTACTCTTTCCATGAATGCATGTCCTAAGGTGAGAGTTGACCCACTCAAGTCATGGCAATGGGTCATCCTAAGAAGTTCAATGTCATATGAATCTATTTCAATATCTTTGAATATTTTTTTGTATTTAATGATTAGATTAACATACTCTTCTATACATAAAAGATTGAGATTATAATTATGAATCAAAATATTAGATTAAGCCCTATCACTTATTTCATTAAAATCTTCGAGAAGAAGACTATCTCCTTTTTCTTTTGATGTAGTAATATCATTCTCAAAGTTACTAAAAGGGTGGTCAAATGTAAGATTAACATTCTCTTAGAAGTGTTGATAAAGTGTCCCCAGAAACATAATTTTATTAATAAGGAAAAAAGTGATTACAATAAGAAGTGAGGACTCATAATCTCCTTTTTAACCTCACTTGACGAAGGAGCTTGTTTATATAGCTCAACTCTAAACTAAAATCTAGGAGAACAACAAATCACATAATCACATGAGTATGATATGTGTCCTTATCCTAACAAACTAGAATAAACTAATTTCTAAAAACATTTAAACTAGAGAATACTTAGACTATAGAACTTTAGGATTATGAGGCTAACAATCCCCCCTTTAATCCGAAAGTTCATTTTTACAAATACCAAGTTCATCTCTAAACTTAGTGAAATTTATTCTACCAAGAGGTTTGGTAAAAATATCTGAAGTTTGATCTTTAGATGGACAAAACTGAGGCTTGATGATGTCTTTGATGATGAACGATCTGATGAAGTGGTACTTGGTGTCGACATGTATAGTCTTTGATTGAAATGTTGGATTCTTTGCCATCTTTATTGATGGCTAAATGTCGATCAATAAATTAGTTGGTGATTTCTGACATTCACCAAGTTTTTGTAAAATTTTGCATAGCCATACAATCTCACATGCTGCTTCCCAAGCTGATATGTACTCTGCCTCTGCTGAAGAATTGACAATTGTTGTCTTCTTTTTTCAATTCCAAGATACTTTTGTTGAACCCATATTAATTAAATACCCCGAAGTGGATGTTCTATCATCAGTGTCACCTACAAAATCAACATTTGAATATCCAACAAGTGTAAAATTTTTGTTTATTTTGTAGAGAAGACCAAAATCTTTTGTACCTTGAATGTATCTCAATACCCTTTTTGCCGAATCCTAGTGACTTTCCCTTGGTTCCTGCATAAACCTTGAAATTATACTGACTAAATATGACAAATTTGGTCGAGTATTTGTCAAATAAATGAGACTTCCAACCAATTTCATGTACCTTGTACTGTTTACCAATTCCCTCCCTTCAAATTTTGAAAGTTTCAATTTTTGCTCCATGGGGGTAAGAGAAGTTTTACAATATTCGATGCCAAATTTCTTTAACAATTTAGTGGCATACTTAGTTTTACTAAGGAATATTTGATTAGGATGTTGAGATACTTCAACTCCAAGATAATAATGAAGTGTCCCTAAATCAGTCATTTTGAAACCTGCTTTAAGTTCTTCCTTAACTTGTTTGATGTGAGCTTCATTATTTCTTGTTATGATTAAGTCATCAACATAGAGTACAAGTATCACCATGTGCTTATCTTGCATTCAAAAATACAAAGTATCATCTGATTCTCTTTGCCGAAAACCCACCTTTTGTAGGTAATCATCCATTTTTGCATACCAAGCTTGAGGAGCTTGTTTCAAGCCATATAAATCCTTCACAAGTTTGCAAACTTTATGTTCTTTTCATTCTATTTCAAACCCTTGTGGTTGAGTCATGAAAATATCTTCCTTTAGATCACCATTCAGGAAGGCACTTTTGACATCCATTTGATGTAATTTCCAACCATTATGTGTAGCCAAATTGATAACCATTATGATAGTATTCCATTTATTTGTGGGTGCAAAAGTTTCTTCATAATCAATTCCTTTATGTTGAGCAAAACCTTTAGCAACAAGTCTTGCTTTGTACTTGTCAATTTTACCATTGGGCTTGTACTTTACTCGATAAATCCATTTACAATCGATGGGATTAACATCATGTGGACAATCAACTAAGTTCCAAGTCCCATTTGTAAGTACTGAATCATATTCATTAATCATTTCTTCCTGCCATTCTTTATGTCCAATTGCTTCAGTAAAAGAAGTAGATTCAGTGGAAGCATGAGCAAAATTTGCTTCTTCTCTTGAAGATCCCCTAGTTCATGTTTTGTTAATTTCATCTGAATGAACATCTTTGAGAAGTTGTTCATCCCACTTTGGCTTCTTATGTTGACGAGATTGTGGATCTGAATCACCATTATTATTGAAAAGAGAATTTTCAAAAAATGAGGCTCTTCTTTCATCTGAAGTATATGTGGTTGGAGAAGATTCTTTTGAAGTTTCAGTATCAGAAGATTCTTTTGTAGTTTCATTATCAGATGAATCAGAAGAACTTTTTGATGAAGAGATGTCTTCTAAAGAAACACAGTTTTTTTCAAACCAAAATGTTTTCTTTGACTTGTTCAACTTACCTTTACCCTTAGTGTTTTTCTTCTCTAAACGACTAAGGAGATGATTAATCTCATCAAAACTTTTACTTTCAGTTTCATTGAAAATTACATCTCTACTAACAATGAATTTTCCATCTGAAAGCAACCTACACCCTTTCTTCTCAACAGAGTAACCAATGAAGGTACACTTCATACTTTAGTTTTCTAATTTAGTCCTCTTTTCCTTAGAAACTAAAGCATAACATGTTGAGCCAAAAACCTTAAGATGATTTACCTTGGGTTTAAAACCGTACCAAGATTCATAAGGTGTTTTTCCATCTAAAGCTGATGTAGGTGATCGATTTCTGAGATAAATGGCAGTATGGACTGCTTCAACCCAATATTTTGTGCTCAACCCTTTAAACTACATCATAGATATTGGCATGCCCATGTGAGTTCTATTCATCCTTTCAATAACTCCATTATGCCGTGGAGCATAAGAATTTGTTAGTTGTCTCTGAATTCCATTTTCTCGACAATAATCATTGAATTCAGTTGAAGTGAATTTCCTCCATTATTTGTTCTCAAAGATGCAACTTTTTCTCTTATTGCATTTTCAACCATATGTTGAAAATTTACAAACTTTTCAAAAGCTTCAGGATTTGCCTTTAAAAAGTACACCCATGTCATTCTAATGTAGTCATGAATGAACAATATAAAGTATCGATATCCACTGAAAGAATATCCCATTGGTCCACATATATCACTGTGAATCAAATGCAAATACTTTGTTGCTCGCTATGAGTTGGTTGGAAAATATTCTCTCTTTTGATTGGAAAAAATACAATCTTCACACTTAGAATTTTCTCTCTTGAAAGTTGGAAAACCCTTTACCAAGTCTTGGGACTTAAGTTTCAAGAGACTCTCAAAGTTTAAGTGACCCAATCGAAAATGCCATAATCTGAATGAAGACATTTTAGAATTCACTATTGTTGCAAGATCATGCTTTCTTGGGATAACTTTTCCCTTCATTCTTAGCAATTTCCCATCTTCATATCCTGTCATTATTGTTTTCAAATTATCCTTCTATGACTTAATATTGACCAAACCATCTTGCATGATGATTTGATGTCCAACTTGTCGGATTGTGACTAAGGATAACAATGTTTTCTTAAAAGTTGGTACATACCAAACATTTGAAATCCATTTTTCACTAATTCCAGGGAGAAATACTTTCACTGAACCTTTTCCTTGAGGTACATGCATTGCATCATCAACTAAATAAATGGGATTTAGTTGAACATCTTGATAATTCCAAAAATAGTCTCTGCGATAAGTCATATGCTGAGTAGCCCCTATGTCTAATATCTAATCATTTTCAAATGAATCTTCTTGCTGAAATGTTGTAAAAACATATTCATATTGATCATCCTGGTAATCTTGATCCTCTGCATATTGAGTTGATTGTTGAGAATTTGAATTTGATGTCTGCTTAAATTTTGACAATTGATCATTGCTTGTTAGACAATTTGATGCATAATGTCACATCTTTAAACATATTTTACATATCACTTGAATGAAATTCCTTCCTCTTCTTGACTGTGCATTATTATTGGGAGGATTACTTTGAAAATTTTGTTGATTAAAATTGTTACGACCTCTACCTTGACCACGACCTATGCCACGACCTCGATTAGAAGAGTGATTTTGGAAATTTCCAAAATTTGATTTTCCTCTTCCTTTAGAACTTTCAACTTTAGTGAAAAGAATATCTTCTCCTGATTGTTTTTGTTTTCCAAATGATTTACTATGTTGAGCTAGTAATTCACTAAGTGAATCAAAGGTCACAGATGATAGCTTATCATTTATTTGCAAAGTCTCAATAAAATGCTTATAAGATTGAGGCAAGCCATTTATCACAATGGAGACTAGAAAACTATCTTCAAGTTTAGGAAAACCGCCCTTGATGATTTTCTGATGAATGTTCTTAATCCTTGAAATGTATTCTAATACATCATCATTATTTTATAATCTTTGTTTAAGAAATTTCATTTGTAGATTAACTCTTTGAGATGCAACAGGAGTATCAAAAAGTTTCTTAAATTGATTCCAAGCAAACCATGCATCTTTGGAATTCTCAATATGTACAAACATGTGTTCAATTACAGAAGAACACAACAAATAAAGTGATTTTTTATCTTTCAAATGCCATTTTTCTAAAGAAGTAGCGTCGATTGGCTTAGTTGGAGAAGTATCACCATCACAAATATCACTCCATAATTCATTATAGATCAAAGTGGTCTGCATGTGCTGACTCCAAGATTTGTAATTCTTGGGTCCATCTAACTTATCTGATTCTATGAATATATTGATTAATTTAGACACGATGGTAGATTTCCTTATTGCAATATTGCAAGTGAATAATCCACAAAACACCAAAAGAGAGACACAAGGCACCAGAAAGAAAGAGTACATAGTCCACGCAAAAAATAACACTTTTAAGGGCTTGGCTTTGACCCTTTAAAAGTCTCCCTTTAATATGAACATCAAAATTAAATCCACTTATCACTCCACATCTTTATGTGAAAACAATTTATTTGTCACCCAAAGAGTTAACAAATAAGATTTCTCTTTAAAAAACAATGCTGTGAATTTTTGGTCCACGATCTAGTCCACAATATGGTCTGCAATATGATCCATGATACAGACCTCGATATGATCAATGATTTTTTCAACACTTATTTACTAAAAATCCGTTGCAGGATATTACCGATCTGCAATAGATGCACCTCTACCTTTGAAGCAATGCTTGTTTCTTATCTTCAGAATGGGGTTGAATTCAAGGGTTTCTAATGGGGTTCTTGTGAAATTTGTTTTGTTCAGCTGAGATCCGACACTTTTGTTGAATTCAGATGCAATCCACAATACAGTCCTTGTTATAGTCCTCGATGTGATCCAAGATTCAGTTCGGGATACAGTCCTCGATATGATCCAAGATTTGGTTTGAAATACAATCCTCGATACAATATTGCATTGCACTTCGAATTTTGGCAATTTAATCTCTCCAGATCTGAAATAACTAATTCAATGTGATCTCAGATCTGATGGTCGAATGATAGCAAAAGCTTGAGAACAAAAAATATAGAATCTACAACTCTAAATATGAAATTGCCATATTTATAAACAGATCTGAAGCAATTTTTACAAAAATGAGCCCTCTTAATTAATTGAAAAACAATAGTGCATCTTAAGATGATAAAAACAATGCAGATTTATATTGGATCTGCTATGATCTTGAGATTTACAAGCCTAATTGCTGATAATTTTGCATATTTAGAACTATAAACTGAAGAAATAGCTTTAAAAATCTAATCAACAATAAAATGAGGATTATATCTGAAATAAAAGCAACAAATTGATTTGAAATAATCTGCAATTAAAAAAGTTGAATTTTCCTTGCTTTAAACAACAACAGATTACCTCGGTACCGTTTCCATTGAGTTTGAAGAGATACAGGTTGATGTCAAGGAGTTTTCCTTTCTTCCTCAAGCCATCACCATATCTCTTCCATCACAATTTCACCATGGCTTTGATACCATGTTGACAAAGTTTCCTCAGACACGTAATTTTATTAATAAGGAAAAAAGTGATTACAATAAGAAGTGGGGACTCATAATCTCCTTTTTAACCTCACTTGATGTTATTGGATAAATCCGTAAGTGCGGACACAAACTGATCTCCCTATATCCACCTGGATCTAGAACAAAACAGGACAGAATAATACTATTTCCCTAGATTTAGACTATTGAATGAACTAGGAGGCAAGAATCATGAACATACCTTATGATCGCTTCCTTGGATCTCTGTTGTTCCAAGCTTCGCTCCAATGCTCTTGTGCCGTCAAGATCACAACAATACAAACCAATCGAAGTGAAGACAACTCAATATATTCAATAGTTAATCTATGCATATGATCAAGGAGTTATGCAATAAAGTGACATTAGCTTTATGGGAAATAATCATATTACTGTATCATATGAAATGTGAAAGAGAGATTACAACCGTTGCCTTGATGTCGTAAGGTCCCTTCCAACTATCCTTCGTTCCCCACACACTTCTTGCTCCAAGGATTCTAAAACCATAGATCTGATAGCTACTCACAATCTATCTTGACAAAGCAAATCTCAAAGCCACTCCAACGAAGCTGATAATTCCAAGCCAATCAAGAACAAGCTCATGAACCAATAAAGCTAACCCAAGCTCAAGCTAACTTTCTCCATGAGAACTCCTCTCCTTTTATAAGTTGAAGAGGATAAGGTGAGGAGGTTAGGATGGTCCCACTAAATCATGAAAGCGAGTAAGATCCAAACCATTCGGATGCCACCTCACCATAGAAGCTTCTCCTTCTAGAAGATTCGAGAAAACGCTCATTTTTCCCACATACTGGAATTCTTGCACCCTAGCTATAGAGCAACTTGTGAACACCTCGCACCCTGGCTATAGTGCAACCTGCGAGAATGGGTCATTCTCGCACCCTGCCTATATAGCAACCTGCGAACTTCCCTTTTTATAAGGTTTTTACATAGGAAAAAACAATTTCTTTTCTCAAGAGAAGTTCTTCTCCCTTCTCTCTTTAGGAACTCAGGCCACTGACCCCTCTGAAGGCAACATATAGGTTTACATCATTAACGATCATAGGGATGACGAAAATAATGTGTAACACTTGAAGAAGGAGCTTGTTTATATATCTCAACTCTAAACTAAAATCTAGGAGAACAACCAATCACATAGTCACACGAGTATGATAGGTGTCCTTTACATAGAAGCTAGGTGTCCTTATCCTAACAAACTAGAATAAACTAATTTCTAAAAGCATTTAAACTAGAAAATACTTAGACTATAGAACTTTAGGGTTATGAGGCTAACAAGACGGTATACTTGAAAGGTATAAAGTAATAGATAACAAGGAAACTTGTATCCTTATATTTAGATATAATAATAAAGGGTGTATTGACATATTAATGGCCACATAACACTGAATATCTCTCACTTATAAAGTTGATATAAGGTACTTACAAAACAAATTTGAAGATAGTGCAAGAAAATAAAATGTAGAAAATCAAATTAGCTTTCTAAATATATAAGTCCCATTAATAAAAAAAAATCTATCTATGGAGATGTAAATAGAAAGTTCGAACTATTATA
>ML781244.1:373524-393504 GCA_009831015.1 Picea engelmannii | reverse complement strand
CTTCTCACCAAGACCCTTCATGGCATTTACAAGTTCTTCAACTCTTAAAAAATACTTGCTAATTGTTTCATCTTCATTCATCTTTAGTTGTTCAAATTTCAATCTGTATGTTTGAAGTTTGGCATCTTTTATTTTCTCATTTCTTTCATAACTGCTAATAATTTTATCCCACATTGCTTTGGCAGTATCAAGATGCATCACCTTTACAAACTCAGCTTCAACAAGTCCATTAAAGATAGAACTCATCCCCTTAGCATTAAAACTAAACTCTAACTTATCATCCTTGGAGGCTAGCACAACAGGCTTTGTATATCCAGTCTCTACTACATCCCAAACATTAGCACCCAAGGCCATTAAGTATTTTCTCATTCTAATCTTCCAGAAGGAAAAAAAATTCCATCAAAGAGAGGGGGCTTAGAGGATGAAGTCCCTTCATGACTTGTCATGTTTAAGCTTGCAGATCTACCTTTGAATAAAAGGAATCCACTCTGATACCAATTTTTTAAATTACTAAGACAATTGAGAGGGTGAATCAGTTGTAATTGAGCTTAAACAATTTTAATTCTATTAAAACATTATTAATCTTTCTTCAAGTGATCATCAACAATATACAACATATGGACAGTAAAAGTAAAGAGAAACAGTCACACATAAGGTATACACAGAGACAGATTTTCACGAGGAAACCCATAAAGGGAGAAAACCTCTTCTTCTTAGAAATGATAGGTAGTCTTTTAAGTTCTGTACATCATCTATAATTGAGCACCAACTCAATGTGAGGCTGCTACCTTTGTTTTACAAGCTGCAACTTGTTTGAGAGCACCAGCTCTCTGGTTTCTCTAGCACCCACTAGAAGGAAGCACCAACTCCCTTAATGTTCCAGCACCAACTAGATGGAAGCACCAACTTCCAATTACACAGGCTCCAACCTGTATAACAGAGAACACTTGTTCTCCCTTGCACCACCCTGCCACCCTAGTTTCTCTAGCTGCAACCAGATGGAAGCTACAACTTCTTGTGTTCAAGCTCTCACTTGAAACTCCGAGGACAACAGTCCTCCTGAGCACCTCCCAACCTCCCTAGAATATGAATGAATAAATAAAAAGTCAACTACGCAGATAAATCAATTCTTACCAATCTTTCTGTGTTCTATAAATCTGGTCTTCTTCTAAGTGTTCTGCAATTCTTCTCTTCCTCTGTTTGTTCAACACGTCTACTTTGCATCAACTTGTTATGTCATTCTGTTCTACTTCAACTTGTTTTGTTATTCTTCTCTGCTTCAAGTTTTCTTCATCATCTGTTACTCTTCTCTGAGTTTCATCTCACATTGTGCATATTCTCAATCTCACACTGCACATTCTATGATTTTCCATTTCTTACATTTTCATTCATTTTTCATACAGAATGACCCACTCACACAATCTATCTAATTTTCTTTTATCCACACACAAACCCTAATTCCCCTTCGCATTTCCTTAGGCAAAAGAAAGACAATTGTCTGAGCAACTGAAATTCCAACTGATTGGAAATCATGAGTCTGTTTTGCTAACAGATTCGTAACTGAGGAGTTAACTGTGTGAGAGAACAGTAACCCTCCAATATTTGTTCAAATTTACCTGCACCATTGGATTGGCTTCATGAGATCTTGCATTCATTTCGGCATTTCTGTGGCCAAGCTTAGCACCTCTAGCTTCTACCTCCATCTTCCATCGATGTGATCAATGGCTATGACCACGTGCTTATGCATAAAGCGCTTTTGCGATTTCTCATTTTGTGAATTTCAACACTATGCTTCGTTGACCCCAAGTCAGTGAAATTTCGATCTCTTTCCACATGTCTTATGATTCGATGGTCTAGATCTGATCTTGATTCAATGGCTGTGATTGAATCGCGATTTCGCATATTGCGATTTCGACATTCTTGTTGCATTGTTTTCTTTGCTTCTCCATGTTGCGATTCGTGAAACTTCGATATGGAGTTAGATAAACGGTGCAGATCTGATCTTGATTTAACGGCTATGATTGAATCGTGATTTCACATATCGTGATTTCAACATTCTTGATGCATTGTTTTCTTTGCCTCTCCATGTCGTGATTCAAGAAACTTCGATATGGAGTTAGATCAACAGTCCAGATCTGATCTTGATTTAACAACTGCGATTGAATCGCGATTTCGCATATCGCGATTTCGACATTCTTGATGTTCAGTGTTTTTGTCACTTCAAAGTCCCGATCCACGAAACTCCGTAATGGAGTCGGATCAACGGTCCAGATCACATCTTGATCTGACGGCTTAGATTAAATCGTGATTTCGCATATCGTGATTTCGAGATTCCTATGGTTGATATTACTTGACATCTCCAACTCTCGATCTCGAAACTCTGACATGGACTGGAATCAATGGTCCAGATTCAACCTTGATCTGACGGCTTAGATTAAATCGCGATTTCGAGATGTCTGTGGTTGATATTACTTGACATCTCCAACTCTCGATTCCCGAAAATCTGACATGGACTGGAATCAACGGTCCATATTCAACCTTGATCTGACGGCTCAGATTAAATCGCGATTTTGCATATCGCGATTTCGAGAGGTTAGGTAACCATGTTCCTTTGACTCTCCAGTAAGCGAAATGATGATCTATCCCCATGTGTCCTACCCGTAAATGGACGATCCTCCTTCTTTCAGAATTTTGTACGCCCACTTCTCCTTGTTGTAGTTTAAAAAACATGCAAGTTCTCCCTGATCCAATGATGGTCAGGTCCTATGCTTGGATCTAATGTCTGAGATCTGTCCTCCTCTTCAGCGCTCTTCTTGTCTACATTCAGATCTAACAACCCTCGTTCTTTCGGGAATTTTGAATGAGATCCAACGATCAGAAATGCTTCTCAAAATTTACAGGCCTTCGATCATTCGATCAATGTTGCGTTGCCTTCGATCATTCGATCTTCCTGAAATTATCTTTTGTTTTCCTGTCGGTTACAAACTTCCTGTACTCATGCCATCTTCATTATTTTACTTGCCATCAATGACAATCATTCGTTGTCTGTTAAATATTTTCCATTCGCTGTCTGTTAAATATTTTCCAACAGGTTTATAGTAGTATATCTCACAGTGATAGTGTGACAGTGGTTCCATAATTCTATTTATACGTCAGGGTGGTTGGACAGGTGGTTGTTGTTACACATCAAAATTACTCACTTCAATAGTGTCGAAGGTGTCGTCATTACAAGTGTTGTAAGTGTCGCATCTTGTCTGCAAGTGTCGCATCTTGACCACAAGTGTCGCAAAAATCATACTACCATCTTGCCTATGTCGTGACTCTAATGACATCATAAGGACACTTAAGACACCTCAAAGACTAGTTTTGAAGAGGAGAAATCATTTGACAAAAAGTACAAGTCTTTTTCCATTGGAAAAACCACTAAAAAGTCAATTTTTGGAAGGGAGCGCTCCCCTATGCTCTGTTAGGGAGCGTTGGCGCTCTATACCCTCTTTTGGGGGAGCGTTGGAACACTCTGTACCCCATTCAAAGGGAGAATTGCCCCTTTTTTGAGTAAATTTTGGTCCGTTGAGGGAAATCAGGGAAGAATCCCCTCAATCTCTGAAAATGGTTGGATTCGAATATGTGTTCAAGGCATGATATTACGGAAGATACACAACTGAAGGGGAGGAATCCTCAACTTGTCCCAAATATATCTCAAGTGGTTGGGCGTCTCCAAGATTACATAAGGAGGCCTTCTCATGGTGAAAGATACATGAAAAGATTGGAGGTATGAAACATATGATCTCATAGTTAAGATACAGTCCATGGGAGAGACATTATAAAGCATCTAACTTATGATCTCATAAGGGAGACATCATTGAAGCATCAACATTCTATGTGTGGATTATTTGAGCAAGTGTCTAGACAAAGGGAGCTTGGTGAAGGTGCTACACTACATCCATGCCTGTAAGTAACACTTTGTTCTCATTAATATAAATTCATGCTTGGTCTGTTTCCTTTAAAGTTTGTGTATATGAACTTGTCTCTTTCATAAATTCATCATGAATCTAATCATAGTAGAGTAGGAATTATTGTTTTTATTGCTCATTGTATCACAGGACCTTCAACTGAACTTGGAGATCAAGATCAGCCCAGAGCGAGCAAGGAAAAACGTTGATAAAGAGGTATTTACCATTCTTCCCTCTTCTTCTTTGATAGTTTATCTTTATGATAAAGGAATGTCAGTGTCCATAATAGAACTTTATATCTTGGAGTTAGGGGTCTAACATCCAAGAGGAAATCCACTTGTCCATAGGGGGATTCTCCTGTAACAAAAATTGGTGACTCCACTGGGGAGGAAACTTTGAATTTTTCCTTCCTAGATCTTGATTTCATTTGCTCATTTTGATCTTATTCATACTATGTCTTTGATTCTTAGATTTGTTGATTGACCCTTCACTTCATCCCATACACTTTGGATTTCTGAACTTGCTTGAATTTTTTAGTTTTGGGTATTTTTCTAAACTTTTTGAATCCTAGCGCTCCCCTGCCCTTGCTATCAAAGCGCTGGCACTCCCTAATGGCTTTACACAGAGCGTTGGAATGCTCCGGTGCCCCTTACACCAGAGCGCTTCCCTCTTTTTGTTAAAGATCTTGCGGAGTTTAGTCTCTGAATCCATTTTTTCCTGTTTGCACTTGATTAGAGTTCTTGTAACCTCAATGTATCCTTGTTTGGCTCCCCAACAACTTGATATCTGAGAATTCATGATGCTTTTTTTGGTTTTGTGACATGTTTTTCTTCCTTACTTTGAATAACTCTTTGTCTTTGACGATTTAGAGCCAATTGTCGTTTTCTTCTCATTTATCTAACTAGGTGAAATTTTTTTGTAAGGAGATTCAAAGGTATTTTGTAATTTTACTTTTGATATTTGAAGTATTTTTCCCAAGAAATTCTTGGTTTTTCTTCATCCATTAGCCTTCTCCTACCTTCACCTGCAATTTCCCCAATTTTAAAGCATTCTGGGTGAGTTTTTGCATGTTTTTTGGCTATTTCTTTGAGTTTCTGGGATCACCAATGCTCCACAGTAGGCCATATCAGGGAGATATCACTCCCCTATAGTTCTTTAGAGAGCGCTGACAACACTATGTGCACCATTTTGAGGGAGCGTTGGTCTAGTTTTGAGACAAATTGTCTTCTTTTGCTCAGTTTTTGCAGCCTGTTTTGTAGTACTCTTTACCCAAAGTCTATGGTTGGTTTGTGAAGTTGTTTGGATTGGTAATTGATGGTTTTTGATGTTTTTCACTCTCTTTTGTCTTGATTGGAACTTGAAACCTCTTTCAGAAATGTAAAATTGCCTTTTCTAGTTGTGTTTTTGTCGAGACAGATTTGAGTGGTTTCTCTTTCTCCCTATCGTTTCTTGGATTCTTCTTTGCATTTTACTGTACTCTTTGGATGTTTCTTGGTTTTAGGATACTTAATTGAATTCTTGTTATAACAATATTCTACTTGTTTTCTTTCAGTTCTCATTGTTTTGGATGCATTCTTGCTTTTGGGTCATGAAACTAGCTAGCATTTGAAGTAGCGGAATTGCATGTTTTTTTTTTTTGGGGGGGGGGGACATTGTGCATATGTAATGATGAATGTTTTTTCCTTCTCGTAGCATAGATTTCATCGAAATTAAAATATTTCATATTCATCTCTTTACATAACTTTCGAGTCGGTCAAAACACCATATTGTCCACACCATTTTCCTTTTGAGTAACAACAACCTTAAAAATAAAGCACTAAACTAAAATTGATTAGAAATTTTTACTTTTTCTAGTAGCAAACCTACATTAGATTAGTTGTAGGGATTTGGGATAGGTGTGGAAGATAACTTTCCAAAGCTGCAAACAAGCATAGAATATTGTGTTAGGGAGCGGTGAAATCCAATTGCTACATTTTGTCCTAGGAAGCCCTTCTCACACAAGGGTCAAACCTGAGGTCACACTAAGACTGGCAGAGCTACTCACCTTCCATTTTTGGTCTTGGTGTAGAGATTGTGCATATTATGGGGGTCTCTTAAAGGTATACCCACAATTATGAGTGGAAGCCTTTCAAGTTGATTTCAGGCTAGATACCCTGCCCTTACGCATGGATTGGACTATCGACTATTTCCCCAGGTATCATTGTTGTAGTTGGTAACCTTAATGGCCTATCTCTTTAGGGTATTTACACAAGGTGACTGTGGATGGGAAAGTCTTCACGGTACCTCGAATTGACGTTAGCCAAACTCACTCGGGATACTTGGAGGGTATACCCACGATTATGTGTGGGAGATTGCACTAGGGTGTAAGTCTGTTAAGAAGATTGTCAATGTAACTTTTCCACCTACTCTATCTCAGCCCCTTCTTACTTTGTTCCCACGATGTTGGATTTCATCACCAACTAGTGTGCTCATTGTGAGAAGGTTTTGTTTGCTTGCTTGCTTACTAGATTTTTAGTGTGTGTTGTTTGTTCTCCCTAGCAACATCTAGGTTGGATATTTATTTTAATAGCGTCAATTCCCAAAAATACCAATGGAGAAACTCCTGATCTGGGAGAACCCTTTGTTTTTCCTTCTTACGAAAACATTGGTCCTCCTTACATCACTACTTTGAGCATTGTAGGTCTCACAATTGGGTTATCGGTATGGTTGTTTTCCACTCTGGTGATCTCAAATGCAGGTGCTTCAGATGTAAGCACACCACCCACACATCAACCTCATGTTGACCTTTCTCCTTCTTCACCTATCAGGTCTCCTTCCATTTCTCCTTCTTCGCCTAGTGAAATATATAAAGCGAGTAGCCAGATAGATAGGAAGAAGAAGAAACAGAAAGAGAATAAGAAGAACCAGAAAGGGGCCAAGCCTCCAACTACATTAGATGTTGGATCCAAGAAACCAACTACTTTTAATAGTACTGGGAGTGTTGATGAGGTCATCAAGATTAAAATGAAGAATCTGAAACCCAAATTCCCTTGCAGTCTTTGTAAGGGCGACCATTTTCTGAGGGATTTCCCTGGTATTTCCAAGGTCTTAGAAGTGTGGTCTTCCATGTCATCATCCCCTTCTAGGCATGCTGGTGACACCCCATCAACTAGTGACATTAAGGTTGGTAAGAAGAAGATAATTGTCAAATTCCCTTGCATGTTATGCAAAGGTGATCATTATTCTCACCTTTGTCCTCGTATGGATGAGGCTTCTTTTCTTTTGGAACAACTTCAACTTCCAAAAGGTTATCGTAAGCTTTCTCCCAACCCATCGTTAGTTGATGGACTGGTCAATCTGGTTCCATCCCTGGTCAATACGGTTGATTAAGTGGTCAATCTAGTTTCATCCTCGATTGAACCACTCACCAAAGTAGTTGATCCAGTTCCATCATCGATCAACCCCACTTTTCATCTGGAAAGTGAAACCCAAGTGATTGATCCAGTCCCTTCATTGGTCAGTCCCACCCTTCATCCGAAGAGTGTCAAAGTGGTCGACCCGACTCCGCCATCGGTCGATCCCACTCCTCCTTTGAGAAGTGTCAAAGTGGTTGCTCCAGTTACTTCATCAGTCAATCCCACTCCTCCTCTAATGAATGCTAAAGGGACTGATCCAGTCCCTTCATCGGTCAGTCCCACGCTTCATCCAAACATTGCCAAAGTGGTTGCTCCAGTTAGATCATCAGTCAATCCCACTCTTCCTCTAAAGAGTGCCAAGGTGGTCGATCTGATCTCATAATTGATTGATCCTACTCTCCCGTTAGAGAGTAAACCCGATTCTCCCACATTTTTCTCATTGATGCAGGATATAACATGCCGGGGGACATTTCTCCTTCTCCTGCGAAAACCCCTCCAAGCAATGAGGCCATCCTTTTTGATTTGGCTGGGCTAACTAAACCTCGTCTCCCCTCTCACATTCCTTTTAATATTCCAGTTCAGGTTTGTGGTCGGGACATTCCTTATACGTTGATAGATGAAGGTTCATTTGTTAGTATTTTGTCCTCTATTGCTTGGCAATATTTGGGTTATCCTAAGCTTGTGATGGTTACCCAGACTCTATTCACTTTCAACAGAAGATCCAACCACCCTTTAGGGATCCTTCCTCAGTTTTCGGTAACTTTGGGAGGGAAAGTCTTTATTGATGTTATGGTAGTCCAGGGCCCCTAGGATTTCGATTTACTCCTTGGGCGAGATTATGTCTATGCCATGAAAGCTATTGTGTCCACTCTTTTTCGTGTGATATATTTCCCGCACGATGGAAGAATGGTGACTATTGATCAACTTTCGTTTGTTGGCCCTGACTTTACCATCAACGCAATAACCTCCCTAACCGGGTCTTATATGCAGTCGGTATCACCCCTACCACAGGTCAATTATGTGGCGTTGTCTCCCATGACTTCAACTTCTGATGATTTAGATCTAGTAGTTGACATGGTGATCTCTTCGGTAGTGCTATTTGTTACACATAAAAAATACTCACTTTGATAGTGTCGCAAGTGTCGTCATTACAAAGGTCGCAAGTGTCGCATTTTGCTCACAAGGTCGCAAGTGTCGCAATTGTCAAAGAAAGCATGCTTCCATGATGCCTATGTCGTGCCTATAACGACATGAGGAGGACACTTGAAACACCTCAAACATTTGATTTGGAAGAGGAGAAATGAGTCAGCAAGCTTACAAACCTTTTGACATCTGAAAGCACCTCAAAAACTGAGTTTTTGGAGGGGAGCGCTCCCCTATACCTCTTCTCGGAGTGCTGGCGTGCCCCCTTACACTATCTGGGAGCATTATAAAGCTCTTTGGCCCTTCTGTAGGAGCGATCCTACCCTCAAGAGTGTTGGTGCTCCCCTAAATCCTACCAGGGAGCGCTATAACGCTCTGAGTGCCCTTTTGAGGGAGCGCTACCTATTTTAGGAAATAGTTGAGTTGTTGAGATGAATGGGGGAAGGATATTTTCATTCTTAGAAGGAAATTGAGCTCAAATCCCTAGTCCATCCATGATCTTAGGGCAGATCCTCAACTAAAGGAGGAAAATACTCACCTTCCCCAAGGATATCTCAAGTTTTTGAGCCTCTCCAAGGCTATATAAGCAAGCTTTCTCATGGTGAAAGAGGACTGGAAAGGGAGAATCACATCAAACTTATGATCTTATAAGTGGTGATGGAACAGAGATGATTTGGAGGCAATAGAACTATGATCTCATAGGGAGAAAATAGTGAAGTTATCATCATTCAGACCATGGATCTTTTGAGCAAGGGGTAGACAAGGAGGACTTGACGAAACTGCTGCATTCCATCTACGACTGTAAGCAATGTTTTGTCCTCGTTAATATAATTTGCTTGGCCTATTTCTTTCTAATTTGTGTTTAATCTCACATGAATTAGTCTCTTTAGTAGATAGACCTATTTCAAACTAATCTTGATAGAGTAGGAAGTGGTCGTACTTTGTTTGTCTACAAGGCTAATCGAAGAACGAAAGATTGGAGCTCAACTCAGAGTGTGCAAGGACAAACACCGGTAAAAGGTACTTATTTTCTCCTTCCTCCTCACACACTAGTTTACCTAGATCTAAAAGGAAGTCAGTGACCGTGATAAGAACTTTTTCTCTTAGAGTTAAGAGTCTAGCTCTTTGAGGAGATCTACCTGTTCGCAGGGAGATTTTCCTTCAACAAAAACTGGCAACTCCACTGGGGAATCGAATCGAAAATTTTGGTTTTGATTTTTCCTCATAGACCTTGTCTTCACCTTTGATTGTTCTTAGGCCTTGTTCACCCCTTTATATCTGATTGCACTTGCTGATTGACTCTTTACCCCATCACACTCAACTTACCTGTCAAAATTTGATCAAAATTTTGAGTTTTTGGACCTTTTTGTGAGTTTTTTGAGCCTGACGCCCCCCTGCCCATGTTAGAAGAGTGTCAGCACTCCCTGGAAGTGTTGGACAAAGCTTTATAATGCTCTGGTAGCCCTTATACCAGAGCGCCAACCCTTTTTTGCACAAAATCTCTTCAAAAATTCCATTTTTTGGAGGTCTAGACCCTGTTTCTTCACTTGCTGAGCTGCTTTGTGATTCAATGATGCTTCCTTTGACCTTTGACATGCTTCCTCCTAAGAAGTAAACATCTTTTTTCTCATATTTTATGCCCTTCTTTCTTATTTTTGAGTTTTTTTTGTTGAGAGCTTGAAATCAATCCGCTGCTTTCTCCTCTCCTATCTGACTGAGCGGAAACTCCAGTGAAGGACATCTAAAGTCTGTAACTCTTCTCATTTGGTTCTTTGAGGTCATCTGATCCAATCTCTTTCTCCTTCTTTTTGTGTTTTTGGTTTTCTTTCTCTTGTTTGATCGCAAAAAAAAAGGGTGTGTTGTTTGTGTGAAATCTGCATTTTCTTATCTGAATCTCCTTGATCTGAAAGGGTAGTTGGCAGGACAAGTTTTTCATTGAATTGATTATCATTTGCATACAAATGACAAAATTACATCTTAGTGATTAGTTTTCACATTAGTTTACATTTTTGAAATGTTGTAGCATCATATTGGATTTGATTGAGAACAAAATTGATTGAGGGCATTCCTTATCAAGTGTTTGATAGTGAAAACAACTCTTCCTATTTCCCTTAAATAGGTATTCATTGAAAAGAAACGATTGCTTATCATACTTCATGCATATTTTTGGGAATTGAGTCATCATTCCATCAGTTTCACTTTCGTACACCCTCTGAGTAAACAACAACCATTAAAATCAATGCTTAACTAAAATTTATCATACTTTTTACATCTTTGTTAGTAAACCTACATTAGTTTAAGGTGAAGGGATTTGGAATAGGTTGAGAGGATAACTTTCCAAAGCTATTGAACAAAATTAGTATCTTGCGGTAGGGAGAGTCAAATCCAATTTTCGTATTGGGTTGTTGGGATCCCCCTCTCACACACGAGTTACACACGAGGTCGCATTCGGGTGAGTTACGGAGATTATCCCTCCATGGCCCAACTGTTTGTAGTGGTCAGATCATATATTGGGGGTCACTGGAAGGTATACTCACGATTATGTGTGGGAGCCTTTCAAGCTGATTTTTGACTTGTTATCCTGCCCATACGTTCTGACTGGACTGTTGACTGTACCCTCCCAAGGGATGACTACGAGTTGGTGACCTTAGTAGCCACAATCTTTAGGGTCTCACATAAGGTGACGGTGAAGGGAAGTCTCATTGTACCTGGAACAGACGTTGGTCAAACTCACTCGGGCTCCTTGGAGGGTACATCCACAATTACTGCGTGGAAGCTTGCACCAAGGTGTAAGTTCATTAAGCAGGTCTCCAACGTAACTGATCCACCTGCTCTATCCCCTCCCCTTCCTATTTTGATCTCGTGACGTTGGATTTCATCACCAACTAGTGGTTTCATCATAGGAAGGTTTGTTTGATTGTTTGCTTCTCAGATTCTTAGCGTGTGTTGTTTGTTTTACTTAGTGGACCTTAGGTCGAGTTAGTGTTAATGGCATCGAATCCCGAGAGTACCAATGGAGGAACCCCTTCCTCTGGGGAACCTTATACCTTTCCTTCATTTGGAAACTTTGGTCCTCCATATGTTGCCACACTGAGTCTTCCAGGACTCACCATCGGATTACTAGTTTGGTTGTTCCCCACTTTGGTGATCCTGAATCCTCACAATGTTTCAGCTACACCTAATACTTTAGATGTCGGTACACCACCCACACATCAACCTCACGTCAAATTTTCACCTTCTTCTCCCATTAAGTCTCCTTCCATTTCTCCTTCTTCACCTAGTGAAAGCTCTAAAGCAAGTAGCCAGGTTGATCAGAAGAAGAAGAAACGGAAAGAGAAGAAGAAGAAGAACTCGAAAAGGCCAAAGACCCCAACAACATCAGATGTTGGCTCTAAGAAACTAGCTACTGTTAATAGTACTGGGAGTGTTGATGAGGTCAACAAGATTAAAATGAAGAATCCAAAACCCAAATTCCCTTGCAGTCTTTGTAAGGGTGACCACTTTCTGAGGGATTGCCCCGGTCTTGCCCAGGTCTTAGAAATGTGGTCCTCCATGTCATCGGCCTCTGTCGGTCATGTCGATGATACCCCATCAACTAGTGATGTTTAGGTTGGTAAGAAGAAGAAAATTGTCAAGTTCCCTCACATGTTATGTAAAGGTAATCATTACTCTCACCTTTGTCCTCACAGGGACGAGGCTTCTTCTCTTTTGGAAAAACTTCAACTTCCAAAAGGTTATCGTAAGCTTTCCTCTGACCCATCGTTGGTTGATGGATTGGTCAATCCGGTTCCATCCCTGGTTAGTCCGGTTGATCAGGTGATCAATCTAGTTTCCTCCTTGATTGAACCACGAACCCAAGTAGTTGATCCAGTTCAGTCATCGATCAGCCCCGCTCTTCATCAAAAGAGTGACACCAAAGTGGTCGATCTGTTTTCATCCTCGATCGATCCCGCTCTCTCATTAGAGAGTGACACCAAAGTGGTCGATACGTTCCCACCCATCGACCCCATTCTTCCTTTGGAGAATGAAACTCAAGTGGTCGATCTGGTTTTGCCATCGGTCGATCCCATTCCTCCATTGAGGAATGTCAAAGTGACTAATCCAGTCCCTTCCTCTATTAGTCCCACTCTTCCTTTGAAGAGTGTTGAAGTGGTCTATCCAAGTCCACCATTGGTTGATCCAATCTAATCATCGGTCGATCCTACTCTCCTTCTAGAGAGTAAACCCGATAATGCCCATGTTTTTCTCGTTAATACAGACTCTACTGTACCGGGGGGCATTCCTCCTTCTCCTGTGAAACCCCCTCCAAGTAATGAGGCCATCCTTTTTTATTGGGGTGCGCCAACTAGACCTCGTCTTCCCTCCCACATTCCTTTCCAGATTACAGTACAGGTTCGTGGTCGGGACGTTCCTCAAACGTTGATAGATGAAGGTGCGTCTGTTAGTATTTTGTCTTCTGTTGCTTGGTACGCTTTGGGTTGTCCGCATCTTGCACCGGTTACACAGAATCTGTTAGCTTTTAACAAAAGAACTAATCAACCTTTAGGGATCCTTCCTCAGTTTCCTATAACTTTGGGAGGGAAAACTGTTTTTATCGATGTCATGGTAGTTCGAGACCCCTTGGATTTCTCTTTACTTCTTGGGTAGGATTATGTCTATGCCATGAAAGATATTGTATACACTCTTTTCCATGTGATATCTTTCCCTCACGATGGAAGAATTATGACTATTGATCAACTTTCATTCATCGGCCCTGACTAGCTTACCTCCCTAAGTGGTTCCTATATGCAGACAATATCACCCTCGCTGCATGTCAATTATGTGGCGTTGTCTCCCATGATTTCAACTTCTGATGCTTTGGATCCAGTAGTTGACATGGTGATCTCTTCGGTAGTGTTATTGGAGCCTGATATCCTTACCCTTGTCACGACCCTCAACATGTGTTCCTTCCAGAGTGATTGTCTTCCATCTGGCGATGATCTCTTGGAAGCCATGATCGAGTTTTATCCCTTGACATGGTATCCTTCCAGAGCGTTATCCTCTTGAAAGCCATGATCTAAACGAAACCACGAGCATAGTTTCTCTTCTCTGTGGCAAGCTCTTTAAAAAATGAAACAGAGGTCTTGAGCATAGTTCTTTCCCTGTGTCAAGCTCATTAAAAAATGAAACAGACACCTCTCTTGAACCTTCTTTTCATCCACCCTTATCCTTCAGTGAATGAATTGAATCTTGGAGGGCATGTCTCCAGCCTTTGCTGATCTTTCTGGAGTTAAGCCACTAGCTTTCATGCTGAGGGCATACCGAGATTAGTCTTTGTTCTTTCTCGTGCTCGTAAATACATGAGAATGCATCCGGGTAGACTTTTATCTCTTTTTTGTACCTGTATGGATACACGAAAAAGGAACCCCCTAGAGTCTCCTTTAAGCTCTTTTCATACTCTCTAAACATGAAAAGTTTGTCGAGTGATCTTGCTTCCTTTCCCACTTGTTAAACGGTTTGAAAGGGCGTCTTTCGAGTGATAATTTATCTCTTTTTCGGCCTCACGAGACTAACATTATGAAAAAGGACAACAATGGAGTCATCTTTAAGTTCTTTTCAGACTCTCTAAAGATGAAAAGATTGTCGAGCACCATGTTCTCTTCATGCTCGTTAAAGTATTTGAAGAAAACGTCTGTTGAGCGATAGTTTATCTCTTTTTCAGTCTCATCAGACTACTTTACGAAAAAGGAACTGAGAGAGTTCTCTTTTAAGTGTTTTTCCAGACTCTATAATCATGAAAAACCTTCGATTTTTCTGTCTTTGGACTCACTAAAACAAACATCGACAGGCCCATACGGGACCGAACCCTTACTTCTTCCAGTTCGTTAAACAAAGGAAGAGGAACTTACCGAAGGTGAGTTATATCGAGCATGTGTTACCCTCCTCGAGCTCGTTAAATTAAAAAGAGGTACTCGTCTATCTGGATGGGGGAAAAAATTGAAAGAAGTAAGCCAAGCAGTCTCTTGAGAACATTACCAAGTAATTCTTAGAGTCGCCCTTGAACACAACACTTTGTCTTTTGCATGCATTATAATCCACTAAACCTCTGCACTGAGCCAATCCTTTGAGTTTCTTTCACTCCTTTGGGTCACCTAACGTAAGTCACAACATCCATTGCATCATCAAGTTTTGGTCCATGTCATGTTTCTGCTATTGTGCCTCAGTGTTCAAGGGAAGTATCCGCCTCGAGAGTTAGCCATCACAAATATCTTGTCTCAATACCCGTGTCAATCTATGTTCATTTGATCTACCAATTACATCTATGTGTCTGTTTCGTGTCATTGATGGGGAATACATCAAGGCCCTCCTTCGACGAGCCTATTCCTGTCGACTTCAACAAAAATTGGCGACTCCACTGGGTATCGAACCCAGAATCTCTGGTTTCCCAGACCAGGAATTAGACTTAGAAACCAGTTAGTACTTTGGGACCTGCATGCCTCAATGGCAGGCCTCCTCACATTCAACACTGGGTTTACATCATTGACCTCTGATCGGATGATTCCACGACTGTTCGACTTCAGCTCATCCATTCACATTTGTTGGAATGTACTAGAGTACCTTGGGAATCATTGACATTAATGGTGATCTCCCTCATGCTTGTTAACGGTTGACATCATTGACCGATAATCAAGTGGTTTCTGCCATGTTTGACATCAGGACATCTATTCACATGGTTATATTTGTACTACATTGGGATCGGTAAGAAGACCTTGGGTTGAGTGATCACTTTGATATGTACTTTGCCCAGGTTGTGAAGGAGTTTCTCTTGAACAATGACACATATATTGTTACATAGATCCACTTTGTATTGGTCGTGGCTATGTCTTGTCATCTCGTAGATCCACTGTTTATTCTTCATGGCTACGATTAGTTCAGGTCATGAGAGTATAGATCCATAGTGTATTTTCAGTGGCTATACCTTTTTATCAATACAATTATGGATCCGCAGTGTATTTTATGGCGGCCATGTCTTGCAAGTCTTGATCACCCAAGCATAGGTATGCCTACCTTGGGTTTGAAACATGTCATAATATTTGTTGGATGTTTGTGTGCATCTTTTGTCAGGTTCTCTACGTCTATACCCTTGCTTGAAAGTATACAAAGCATTTCAGTTATCATTTCTCATCTTCTAACTTCATACTTTTGGGGGCAATCTGTTACACATAAAAAATACTCACTTTGATAGTGTCGCAAGTGTCGTCATTACAAAGGTCGCAAGTGTCTCATTTTTCTCACAAGGTCGCAAGTGTCGCAAGTGTCAAAGAAAGCATGCTTCCATGATGCCTATGTCGTGCCTATAACGACATGAGGAGGACACTTGAAACACCTCAAAATTTTGATTTGGAAGAGGAGAAATGAGTCAGCAGGCTTACAAACCTTTTGCCATCTGAAAGCACCTCAAAAACTGAGTTTTTGGAGGGGAGCGCTCCCCTATACCTCTTATGGGAGTGATGGCACTCCCCCTTACACTGTCTGGGAGCGTTATAAATCTCTTTGGCCCTTTTGCAGGAGCACTCCTACCCTCAGGAGCACTAGCGCTCCCCTAAACCCTACTAGGGAGCGTTATAGCGTTCTGAGTGCCCTTTTGAGGGAGCGCTACCTATTTTAGGCAATAGTTGAGTTGTTGAGATGAATGGGAGAAGGATATTTTCATTCTTAGAAGGTAGTTGATCTCGAATCCCTAGTCCAGCCATGATCTTAGGGTAGATCCTCAACTGAAGGAGGAAAATCCTCACCTTCCCCAAGGATATCTCAAGTTGTTGAGCCTCTCCAAGACTATATAAGCAAGCTTTCTCATGGTGAAAGAGGACTGGAAAGGGAGAATCACATCAAACTTATGATATTATAAGTGGTGTTGGGATAGAGATGATTTGGAGGCAATAGACCTATGATCTCATAGGGAGCAATCAGTGAAGCTATCATCATTCAGACCGTAGATCTTTTGAGTAAGGGGTAGACAAGGAGGACTTGACGAAACTGCTGCATTCCATCTACGGCTGTAAGCAATGTTTTGTCCTCGTTAATATAATTTTCTTGGCTTGTTTCTTTCTAATTTTTGTTTAATATCACATGAATTAGTCTCTTTAGTAGATACACCTATTTCAGACTAATCTTGATAGAGTAGGAGTGGTCGTACTTTGTTTGTCTGCAGGGATGATCGAAGAGCGAAAGATTGGAGCTCAACTCGGAGCGTGCAGGGACAAACACTGGTAAAAGGTACTTCTTTTCTCCTTCCTCCTCACACACTAGTTCACCTAGATCTAAAAGGAATTCAGTGACCATGATAAGAACTTTCTGTATTAGAGTTAAGAGTCTAGCTCTTTGAATAAATCTACCTGTCCGCAGGGAGATTTTCCTTCAACACTATTGGAGCCTGATCTCCTTAACCCTGTCGTGACCCTCGACATGTGTTCCTTCCAGAGCATTCTCTTCCATCCAATGAAGATCTCTCTTGGAAGCCATGACTGATTTTTTTCCCTTGACGTGGTTTCCTTCTAGAGAATTATCCTCTTAGAAGCCATGATCAAGAAGAGGTCATGAGCATAGTTTTTTTTCTCTGTGGCAAGCTCATTAAAAAATGAAACAAAGGTCTTGAGCATAGTTTTCCTCTCTATAGCAAGCTCATTAAAAAATGAAACAGAAATCTGGGGATTGAACCTGGAGCCTTGAGCATAGTTCTTTTCCTGTGTCAAGCTCGTTAAAAAATGAAACAGTCACCTCTCCTATCAGGTCGAGTCTTTCACTAGATCTCATAGATGTCGAGTCGAGTATTTCGTTAGGTCTTGTATTTGAACCTTCATTTCATCCACCCTTATCCTTTTTCTCCATCTAATACATAAATTGGTGACAACCTCAAAGTCGGTGGATGAATTGAAACTTGGGGGGCATGTGTCCATCCTTTGATGATCATTCTGGAGTTAAGCCACTAGCTTTCAAGATGGGGGCAAAGTACCGATCTTAGTCTTTTTTCTTTCTCGCGCTCATAAAAACATGAGAATGTAACTAAGAAACCTTTTATCTCTTTTTCGGGCTTGCATGGATATACGAAAAAGGAACCTCCTGGAGTCTTCTTTAAGCTCTTTTCAGACTCTCTAAACATGAAAATATTTCCAACTAATCTTGCTTCTTTTCACACTCGTTAAAAGGTTTGAAAGGGATTCTTTCAAGTGGTAGTTTATCTCTTTTTCGGCCTCGCGAGACTAACATTACGAAAAAGGATAACACTGGAGTCATCTAAGTTCTTTTCAGACTCTCTAAACATGAAAAATCTCTGGGTTTACCTTCTCTGGACTCATTGAACAATCATACATTGAAGGTCCCATACGAGACTGAACCCTTACTTCTTCCAGTTTGTTAAACAAAGGAAGAGGGACTTACCAAAGGTGAGTTATATTGAGCATGTGTTATCCTCCTCAAGCTTGTTAAATCAAAAAGAGGTACTCGTCTATCTGGATGGGGTAAAAAATTGAAGGAAGCAAGACAAGAAGTTTTTGAGAACATTACAAGTAACTCTTACGGTCTCCCTTGAACACGACACTTTGTCTTTGCATACATTTTAATCCACTGAACCTTTTCACTGAACCAATACTTTGAGTTTCCTTACTCCTTTGGGTCACTCGACAAAAGTCATAGTATCCACTACATTATCAAGTTTTGGTCCATGTCTTGTTTCTTCTATCATGCCTCAGTGTTCAAGGGAAGTATCTGCCTCAAGAGTCAGCCATCACAAATATTATGTTTCAATACCCTTGTCAGTCCATGTTCCTTTGATATACCAATTACATCTCTGTGTCAGTTTCATGTCGTTGATGTGGGATACATCAAGGCCCTCCTACGACGAGTCTGTTCCTGTCGACTTCAACACGTTATCCAGGAACTAGACTTAGAAACCAGCTAGTACCTTGGGACCTACATACCTCAATGGCAGGCCTCCTCGTGTCCGACAATGGGTTTACATCATTGACCCCTGATTAGGTGATTCCATGGATGTTCGACTTCATCTCATTCATTCACATTCGTTGGAATGTACTAGAGTACCTTGGGAATCATTGACATCAATGGTGATCTCCCTTGCATTTGTTAACGATTTACCTCATTGACTGGTAATCAAGTGGTTTCTACCATGTTCGACATCAGGATATCTATTCACATGGTTAGATTCGTACTACATCAGGATCAGTAAGAATACCCTGGGTTGAGTAAGAAGACCCTCAAATACTAGTTTTGAAGAGGATAAATCATTTGACAAAAAGTACAAGTATTTTTCCATTGGAAAAACCACTAAAAAGTCAATTTTTGGAAGGGAGCACTCCCCTATACTCTATTACGGAGCGTTTTCACTCTGTAACCTCTTCTGGGGGAGCGTTGGAACGCTTTGTACCCCATTTAGAGGGAGCGTTGCCCCTTTTTTGAGTAAATTTTGGTCTGTTGAGGGAAATCATGGAAGAATCCCCTGAATCTCTGAAAGTGGTTGGATTCGAATATGAGTTCAAGGCATGATCTTAGGGAAGATCCATAACTAAAGGAGAGGAATCCTCAACTTATCCCAAAGATCTCTCAAGTGGTTGGGCCTCTCCAAGCTTATATAAGGAGGCCTTCTGATGGTGAAAGATACATGAAAATATTGGAGGTATGAAACTTATGATCTCATAGGCAACATACAGTACATGGGAGAGACATTATAAAGCATCTAACTTATGATATCATAAGGGAGATATCATTGAAGCATGAACATTCTGTGTGTGGATTATTTGAGAAAGGGTCTGGACAAATGGAGCTTGGTGAAGCTGTTGCACTACATCCATGGCTGTAAGTAACACTTTTTTCTCATTAATATAAATTCATGCTTGGCTTGTTTCCTTTAAAGTTTGTGTATATGAACTTGTCTCTTTCATAAATTCATCATGAAGCTAATCATAGTAGAGTAAGAAGTATTGTTTTTATTGCTCATTGTATCACATGACCTTCAACTGAACTTGGAGATCAAGATCAACCCAGAGTGAGCAAGGACAAACGTCGGTAAAGAGGTATTTACCATTCTTCCCTCTTCTTCTTTGATAGTTTAGCTTTATGATAAAGGAATATCAGTGTCCATAATAGCACTTTCTGTCTTGGATTTAGGGCTCTAACATCCAAGAAGAAATCCACTTGTCCGCAGGGGGATTCTCTTGTAACAGTTGTAGCCACCTTCCGGTTGTAGTCGGAGATCATAGGGGGTTGTAGCCTCCTTATGGTTGTAGCTAGAGAATTGGGGAGTTGGAGCTTCCCTCAAGTTGTAGCCTAAGAAACTAGGGGGTTGGAGCCTCCTTCTAGTTGCAACTGGCAAACAAAGGAAGTTGGTGCTTCCAATGAATGTAATTCTTCAATACATATAAGAAAAAACATTATGTGGTTTTCTCTCGCTTTGGGTTTCCACATAAAAATATTGGTGTACTGTGTATGTGTATGAT
>ML781244.1:354707-373467 GCA_009831015.1 Picea engelmannii | reverse complement strand
CAACTGATTTAGGATTTGCATCATTTGAGCATTTATTTGAATTTTTAATCTCATCATCTTATCATTTTATGTTTTTTAACTCTGCACTTCTATTCTCAAACTTCTCACAATCTCTATTAATATTTCTTGTTCCCCTTTGCTCATGTGCCCATTCGATTATGTCTCTACATTACCAACACTAATATTTTGACCTTTGAATTTTTTCTCATGACTGAAGGATCCCTCTCTTTCCTCCATGTTCCAAATATTCATTCCTATCTTAAATTGATATGCTTATATCCCTTAATTTTTCAAAGTGTGCAAGCAACCATTTTTGTTAGAATTTAGAATTTTGCATATTATAGAAAATTTTCAATTAATGCTACACATTTTTTTTCTACTTAATTCATGGAGAGTTATATCACAGTTCTCCCAATTCTAATAATTCCAAGTTATTCTTCTATGAACCATATTTTCAAAGACTATTCTCTTGCTCAATTTTGAGTCTTGAACATAAAGTTATTGATGGAAAAGGCAACGAAGGAATATCCATTAGCACATACAACATAGCTTCAATGCTCAATGATTGTTTGATCATTCCTTCAAATTTAATCTTGTCTGAGAGTCTAGTTATATTCTTATTAGATCATGATCATCAATATCTTAATGGCCACCTCAATATGTAATACATCTTTGATGCATGACAACCATCCAATTTGGACCTCAAATTGATCTTGAACGTTGATCCCATTTTCACATAGCTTGGACCTTTATCTCACAACCACCATTGAATTAGATTTCTGATTAGTATTAGTCACTGATCTGTTATCTTGATGGTTTCAAAGTGGGTCTAAGGCATGTTTTTTCATACCTCTCCGGCCTCGAAAATGCACCTTCATGTTCCGCCACACTCACTTTTCACCCATACTTAGAATTTTTTTAAAGTATTTCACCATGGGTCTTTGAGACATCACGAGGCATCAGATATCTCATCCTCTGGGTCATCTGATCTGTGACAAGTGGTGACCTCTTGGGCCATCGGATCTCTAACTCTTTGGTTCATACGATCTATGACAAGTGGCAACCTCCTAGGTCATTCGATCAATTCGTCATACTTAGACAATTTCTCAAATCTCACCATGCTCCATGACATCTCCTTTTGCCTTATTCATTTTTGACACTTATCCATTTCTTGAGACATATTTGTCAAACTGATTCTTGGTACCTAGTCATTTTTCAATATCTCATTGTGAGTTGCGGGTCTACGACATTTTCCCGATTCTTGTGACCTCGTATGTCCGATCGATTCTCCATACTTTGTCAATTTTCAAGATCTCACCACACTCTGTATTTATACAAAACTTGTCTAATTCATTTGTGATCTCATCCATTTGACTGATTCTTCATACTTAGTCAATTTTTAAGATTTCACCACGAGTCAGCTAGTCCATGACATTTTCCAAATTCTTGTGATATCCTTTGTTCGACCGATTCTCCATACTTAGTCATTTCTTTGTTTCTCACGATGCTCCACAGGACATATTCATTCGACCAATCCCTAATCAATGTGGAGGAGAAGAACTCACCATGATCCCTAATCAATGTGGAGGAGAAGAACTCACCATGAGAAGGTCGAAAAATTGTTTTTTACCTTGACATTTTGATCATTTTTGAAGGTCAACGCTCCACTGCCCATGTCTAGGGAGCGTTGAACTCTTATCAACTCTCCCCTTCCTATGTATATGGAGCATTGACAATGCTTTGTGCTCAATATTGGGGGAACGTTGAAGTGGTTAGAGGGAGTTATAACTAACCCACCTTTTTCTAAGGACCAACTCTGAGGAGATGAGGTTTGTTTGGGTTGAACCATATTGCATGGCTCCATATTAGGCTAAAAATCCCAACTAATGGAGAAAAATCTTTAACCATTTCTTGAAATACTTCATGGTGGTTAAGCCTCCAACTCTTATATAATGAGTGCATTCCAAGGTGAAAGAGAGATAAAGAATTTCAGAGTGTCAAACCTTTGATCTTATGAGGAGAATTCATCAAAGCATCATCATTCTAATCCTGAGACATTTAGGCAAGGGATGGACTGGAAATCTTGGAGGAGTTGTTGCAATGTCAACATTGGTTTGTTAGTACTTCAACATGTTTCTCCATTAATATAACTTGGTCTATTTCCTTCATAATATTTTTTATACATGTATGTCTATATAGATAGATCTTCTCTTATCTAATGATATATTGTAGGAGTATAAGGTGTTGTTCTATTCCTTGTAGACTTTCTTCATCGTGATAGAAGCTTGGACAACAATACCAAATATTGAAGATCAATGAGGACAACCATTGAAAATGAGTAAGTCACACTTTTTTCTTCTATCATATCTTCCTATAGACATAATGAATAGATCTAAAGGAATGTTAGTGTCTATTTGTTTGTTTTTTTGTCTTGGACAATAGGGGTCTAGATATCCAAGGGAGATTTCACCTGTCCATAGGGGAAATATTCTGTGAAAAACCTATAGCTCTGATACCAATCTATAATGTACCCATCTACCATCAGGTTGGGTCACGCTTGTTATAGAATTTTTTTCCACACTCTATTCATCATGCTTTGGTGGCCTTATCTTTCCCTATGTAGACTCAATTCCCCTATTTTGCTCAATCCAAAGTCAAAAATTCAATTTTTTGTGCATATACATAGGCTACAATTAGACAACTTGTGTATATGCATGTTGTTCCATTACAACCTACATACATCGGGTTTTGTGCTAAAAATTAAAAAAATATTTCGGGTTTCCATGCCAAGTCATGGGATCCATACCCTTTGGTGTTTCATATGCTGGAAACAGTATGATTCAACCCTTCAATTCCCTTTGAAGGCTATAAATTGATTTGTATACAAGCCTTGAAGAGGCGAGAAAAAGTGGAGAACAAATACACTCTAGAGAAAATTCACCTCATATTGAGTCTACATCCCTTTGTCATTTAAGTCTGAACTTCTCTTGTGTTCATCCCCCAAGATCTTTCTATTTTGTGAAGGAGGAACCCAATTACTCCTATAATTTATGAGCTTTCCTTGTGGAGGATTGAAGTGGCGAAGACCCAGGTGGAGGAACTTGTTTTTTCGGTTCCATCAAGTGCCACTACATGAAGATGTCACTTATGTACTTATTTTGATTATATTAATAGAAATACTATTTTCTTGTTCAATTATATGTTACGAATGTTTGTGTTATTTTCCATCGGTAAATTTGTTATACATGTTAATAGACTATGCTAGTTTATATGCTAACACTTTATATATTTTCATATGCTTGTGTATCTTGAATGTTGAGGACAAGTTGCAGGTATCAAGTATTGAATCATGAGCTTGATAGTAGTCTTCTACGAACGTCTGGAAGAGGTAGGCTCATTTCCTTTCTTTTGTTGACATTTCCATTTATCTAGCATACTTGAGATTAGAGTTGATTTCTGGGTGTCATTTCGTCTATTGTGGTCTTACCCCAAGCCATAGAGAATTTTTCCTTGTAACAACGCTACTACAAAGTATCCCTTCCATAAATTTGTTTGAATTCTGATAGCATTTAACTAATAAAGAAGTATAAAAGAAATGCAATAAAAACACATGTAATGATCAATATTCAATCTAGACTTTAAAATAATTCTTAAACATGTCATGCACAACAATAACCAACAAGAAGACACATTAAACATACATAAATCAGAGATAATAATTAATACACAATATAAATAAATATACAAGCAAGAGAAACCATGATAGAGAGCACTTATCTTAAGAAAAACCAATCAACAATTGGCTACAGACCAAGGATGTTCCACCCAACCTTAGGCATTGTTGTTCCAAGTCTCAACACCAAGTCACCCCCGAGCCAGGGCTATAAATCCATAAGGACGGGTTCCAGAGCGACACTCAGCTTCCCAAACCAGTCAACACTCAATCTCTCATAGATTTATCTACACACAACCATCCAAGGTACACCAACTCTCTTCTCTCTAGCCTGCACCACCTAAAGACAATGAACCCCTTTCTCTGCCATGCAGTCCCTCAGGTTGTCCACTTCTTTCCAGGGAACCAGTGCATCTGTTCAAGAATATCCATGCTGGGACTCACAATATTCACAATTGTGAACAAGTTTTAACACATACCAATGCATCTCAGGCATGTAGGCACCATTTCATGGTTGGAATACACCAATAATTAGTACAACCAACAAAACAATGGCTTCTTTCTTCGACAATTCATCCCCATGTCCCAACCAAGAACAAGAACGAATGAGGAATAATGAATGAGAATCAAAATGAATGAAGAGTGAACAATGAGGAAGAACCACGAGGAAGAACCCCCAAACAACCCATAAAAGGTGTTTATGAAATTACATGCAATAAAGAATCGCATGGCATTTTCCCCAAGAAACTCATGTAACTACTTCTTTCTCTCTAAAAATTCCAAGATAGGTAAATAAAATATAATAAAAAGACTTAGCCCCTTTAGTCCCCTCTCTCGTGGAATCATAGCCCCATATAACTCTTGTCCTTGTCCGTCTTGCAGCCAATGATGTATTTTATTATTTGCAATGTTCAAAGTATTACATTTCCTAAGCACTCCTGCCTCTTTTGATTGTTTAGGGACTTCAAACTTTCATCAAATAAACAAAATACATTATTTAATATGGGGACTCAAAACTGGATATTACAATGGTTAAAAACATATTTTCATCATCCACTTAATTTTGACCATAATAAAACTCTTAACCTACTTAAATTTTTTATAAAATTCATGTCAAATATAAAAAAGTTCATGTCAAATTTATCATAAAGAAAACTCAAATTTTCCACTGTTAACTTACCCTCTCTATATCAACATTACGTCTTAAATGTTATCACCTTCAATCTAACAATTAACATGTTTTAGTTTTAAAAACACCTTTTACTTTATTACTCTCAATAATAGAGCATCCAACACCACACTAATTATGCCCAAAGGCGTATACGTAGTGGCAATCGCGAGATTTAATCATCTTTTAATTCTAAAGAGGGTTTTTATGGACACTAATTTGTTTAGAATATTTTTCGTCGAGATTTAATAGATTATCTTCCTCTCATGTCAAACATGATCGCTAATTGTTACTGAGATTCATTAATAAAATTAACTTGATAATGACGGATCAAATTATTTACTACATTGTTGTGTAGTTTTCACAACTTCCTTTATTTACTGCGATGTGAAGTTTATTGAGGTTTTTACTGCGTCAATCAAGTTGTGCTAGTGTACTCACATTTTCATTTTCAATATCATTTTATTCTTAAATTATTTTTGTTTTGGTGACCATTGAAACTCAATTAATGAAGTGATTTATTCGGTGTCACGCCTCCACCCCTGAAAAGCAAAGACTAATTCAACCAAAAGTTTTGACGTCTTTTAGTTATCAAAATATTCAATTTAATGTGGTATTTGACGCAAACTTTGGGAAAACCTTAAACCTCTTCCAAACTAAACTAATTGGAAATTAAAATTACTAATTAAAGTTATTTGACAGTAAAGAGTATAGTTTAATTGGATATATTTTATTTGAGAATTGTTTAATTATTTTATTTTAAAATTTATTTGGATAATATATTAACATTTTTAAATATGAGATGATTATAGTATGAGACTCTCATAGTTCTTTATAATGTTGTATTAGATTTATAAATTGTATATGGAGTTTTTGAAATGTCTAATGTTTTGAGTGGACACTCCATATATCATTAGGACTCTTGAAGCAGTGAAGATTGAAAATAGTAGATCAATCATGATGATGAATGGAGTGTCCACTCAAAATGTTGAACGTTTCAAAAACTCCATACAAAATTTATATCCAAAAATTTAATACAACTGAGAGACTCGTGATCATTTTTTGGAATTGTCGTGGTTTTCCATGGTGCAAAGGTCCTATGATAAGTTGGATCCCGAGTGATATTGATATTATTTGTCTAGTTGAAACTTGGGAGCATGAGGAGTCTAAGGTCCCTAACATAGAAGGATTTGTCTTGTGGTTGGAATGGAATAAAAAATCCAACCTTAGAGGGATAGGAGGCATATCTTGTTATATTAGAAAGAGAATTTCTCCTCACATTCAACTTCATACGATTGACCCTCTCAATCAGTACATTTGGATAGAAATTTCAAACACCAATGCTAAGAATATGTATATAGCAATTTTCTATTTTGCACCTGTTAATTCTACTTTTTATAAGAAAAATAATCTAGATAAAAATTGTTCCTATAATAATTTAGAACAAGATATTTATAGTTTGAAAAATGAATTTAATATCCTCCTTCTAGGAGACTTTAATGTTAGGACTGCAACTAAACAAGCTACTCTTTTAAGTACTGATTCCAACCATAATCCTTTATGGCTAGATGAAGACCTTGTTTTCTCTAATAGCTACAAAAGAAGCTCTGAAGACCTAATTGATAATTTGTTTGGTACTAAGTTGGTCAAGCTCTACAACTCTTAAGACCTAATAATTTGCAATGGAGTAATGAAGTGGCCAAACTCCAACCAGATGACTTGTATTCATGGGCTAGGTAGTAGTGTTCTATATTATGTGATATGTGATATCTCCATTTCCAACCAAATAACAACTTTTGACCTTTTAAATGACCATGATCCTGAATCTGATCATAAACCTTTAACGCTAAATCTAAACTTTTCCATGCATAGGAGCATCGTTGAAGATAATTCTGATAATCAAAGGAATTTTTACTTTGAAAAAAGTAAAGTTGAAATATTCTTAAATGATTTAAAGAGTAAATTAAATCTCCTAACTTATTAGGACAACATTGAAGAACCCTATCGGTCTGAAAATGGAAAATGGTATGGGGATGAAACCCTAGTGCTCTGCACCACCTCACCTACTCATATGCGCATGACCCGAAACCTCTGCCACGGTACCTTCTGTCTGATACAACCCGTAACAGGCAGACCCAACGTCTAATCAGTCAGAATGAGTCCAACGGAGGGGGGGGAACCCCCCTCTTATAGTAACGTAATTGTCAATGATAGAGTGGGAACAAGAGCGAAACGCCCCTCTTTTGAGCCGCCACTGCAGCTACAAGACCAACTCCTAGCCAGAGAACAAGGGCTTTGGAAAGAGATGGATGTGGAAGTAGGAACGTCCCATCCAAAAGCACCTCGTGGATGGGAGCTGGGAAAATGCATCTCGCAAATGGAGAAATCCCCAAAATATCTCATCAACTCAACAAGGGTAGGTGAACATACGCAGTTCATACGGGAGCATGCCCTCATAGGAAATTTTTTGGGATTATGGCCTTCGGAAGATGACCTAACTCGTTGGATCAAGCACCAGTGGAACCCTAAAGGAGATTACGAGATCCAACTAAGCTTCAAAGGATATTTCACAATCATCATGTACAACCTGGAAGATAAGGACAAAATCTTCAAAAATGGACCATACTTCTACAACTCGGTTGGGATTTTCCTACGCTTCTGGACGGAAAGATTTAGCCCAGACAAGGAAGATTTCACAATGGCTCTGGTCTGGATTCGACTATACTCCTTGCCCTAGGAGTTATGGCTGGAGGAAATCCTCATGGGAATAGGAAACATAGTGGGGCACTACGTCAAAACATCGGAGGCCACAAGACAAAGGAAATACACCTCATATGCCCGAATCTGTGTTTACATGGACATCTCCAAATCTCTCCCCAGATCTGTCACTCTGAAATATCAAGACGAGGACTGGAAACAAACGTTGTATTATGAACACATTCCATTCCGCTACAGGAAGTGTCATGAACATGGCCACCTCTTCAGGGATTATCCACTGAATATCTAGGAAACCAAAGCCAATGAGGCCAAGCAGAAGGATGGATTCACCACGGTGACCAGCAGAAAGAAAAACCCTCCAAAGAAACAACACCGTGATCCCAAGCCTGATATTCAAACAAAATTTTTTTATGAGATCCTAAACCAGCTACCGGAAGATGAAGAAATCCAAGATCCACACAAAGCAAAACAACAAGCGAAAGGGAAGAACCAAGTTTTACCCTCATCGGTACAAACCAATGAGGTCAGCCTAGAAGAGCGTCACCCCATGGACATAAACATCCACATGCAGTTGGACGACCATGACCTAGTAGGAATAGACTTGGAAAAACTGGAAGAAGCTCTCAACCGCAAGGATCTACAAGCCCTCCCTGAGGAACAGCTTTGCAAAGTCCATAGCAGGATCCACAGCCAGGCTAGGTGTAGCCATGGATCCAAGCTTAGACACAAAGAAGATACCCTGTGAAAACAAAAGAAGAGGAAGGAAGTTAGCCCAACAACTTATCAAAGAAGCAGGAAACCTTATGCTCAATTCTGGGCAGATCCAAAATCTCTTGGAGGGATACCTCCACCCAACCCAACAACCATTATGATGAAGATCATCACTTAGAATATTAGGGGAATTAATGGTAGATCCAAACAAAGGATCCTACGAGACTTGATGCGAGAAGAAAATCCATACATCTTGTTATTACAGGAGACAAAATGTGTTGGACGGGAAGCAAAAACCATATTTTAGAGATGCTGGCAAGGATGTGAATACATACACACCGACTCCACCAGAGCGTCAGAAGGATTAGCCATACTATGGAACCCCAACACGGTCACCCTCAATGAACCTTTCTCTACCATTGGCACGCTCACCGCCCATTTCATGATCACATGGTCAACTCAAGAAGGTTACATCACAAATGTTTATGGACCTTAGAGTCAACAGGACAAGAACAATCTCATGAAGCGAATAGCTCATATCAGAGCCCTGCTAAGAACACAGAATTGGGTCATAGGAGGCGATTTCAACATGATCCCGGTGCTAGAGGAGAAGAAAGGCGGGACCAAGCGACTGGAGCCTAATAGTGGTAAGTTTAAAACCCTCATAGATTCTCTAAATCTAGTAGACATAGAAATCAACAATGGAATCTTTAATTGGTCCAACCACAGAACGGGGCACCAGTAGGTGGCTTGTCGTTTGGATCATTTCCTCGTAGTGGATGAATTACTAGAACAAGATCTGAGCATGGAAAGCCTCATTCTCCCTAGGGCCGGTTCAGAACATTGGTCGGTCGCCTTCTTCCTAGAAACAGGGGTTGTGCCCCAGCTCAAACCATTTCTCTTTGAGAAATTCTGGCTCTCACACCCTGACTTTCAGCATCTCACAAAGTCTTGGTGGGATTAAGAGGAAATAGACCATGGCACTTGCATGTACAAATTCCAACAGCATCTTAAAAATTTCAAAATCTCGTTGAAGCTTTGGAACAAGCAAACTTTTGGAAACATATTTCAAAGCATGCAGGCTATTGAAAATAGGTTGGAAGAGTTGCAAAAAATATTCATTTCAAGGACTAGAACAACAGATCTGATGAAGGAGGAAGCAGAGCTCCAAGCAAGTTTGGAGGAAAGGAAAAAACAAGAGGAAATCCTATGGAAACAGAAATCCAGAGTCCAATGGCTCAGAACGGGCAAGAAGAACACAAAATTATTTCGCAGAGCCACGGTCCACCGCCGCTACATCAATAAAATATCACATCTGGAAGATGCCCAAGGAAACCACATCAGGGAGCAGACCCAAATAGTTGAAGAGTTAAAACACCTACTACAAAGATCTCCTAACAGAAACCAAGGGAGACAGAACTGCAACAATCCATAGGGTAATTGGGCATATACCCTCCTTGGTAACTCCAGAACTGAATGAAGCACTAATGAGAACCAATACTCAGGAAGAGGTGGATCAGGTAGTTAAAGCAATGCTGCTAGGTAAAGCACCAAGCCCAGATGTTTTCACCACCGACTTCTTCCACCATTGATGGGATCTAATCAAGGAAGAGGTGAGGCAGGTTGTGGAGGAATCACGAACCTTATGCCAAGTTTTATCAACCCTCAATGAAACCTTCCTCACACTAATTCTGAAAGGAGGAAAGGGTGACCCATCCCAAACAATACAGACCAATCACACTCTGCAATGTCATATACAAAATCATTACAAAGGTGATTTCTACTCGCCTCAAGCCAATCCTCCCCTTCATCATCTCCAAGGAACAATTAGGCTATGTCGAAGGACGACAAATCATGGACAGTGTCATCCTGGCTCACGAGGTAATCCACTCTCTCAAGACGACTAAAGTCCCAAGTATGCTTATTAAACTCGATCTTTCAAAAGATTTTGATAGAGTCAGTTGGAAGTACCTTCGCTCTATGCTAGAAGCCTTTGGTTTTGACCAACACTGGGTAAACTGGATTATGAAATTAACCACTTCAGCCTTCTTTTCCATCCTGGTAAATGGGGTACCCTCCCGACCCTTCACTCCCTCCAGGGGCATAAGACAAGGGGACCCTCTCTCACCCTTCCTCTTCATCCTCATGGCGGAAGTCCTAGGACATTACATCAAGACAACAATACTGGAAGGCACCCTTAAAGGTCTACCCTTACATAATATTCATCCAGGACCCTCGCATAGCCAATTCGTCGATGACACCCTCCTCTTGAATACTTGCACCTCTTGAGAAGCTATCAAGCTTACCTCCATCCTCTCTGACTTTGTAGAAGCTTCAGGCATGGCCCTCAACCTTGACAAATCCAAACTCTATTTTTTCAACACTCTGACAATGGTTCATAATCATATCTCAAGACTCTTGGGAATACCCAAGAGCTCCCTTACGTCCAACTACCTAGGCATCCCTCTCATAGAATCCCTAGAAAAATCCATATCTTGGGACAACGTGCTTCTCTCTATCTCCAATAGGCTCAATAACTGGACCTTTAGACCTCTCAACATAGCAGCAAGGCTGGTGCTTCTCAAGTAAGTTCTGCAAACTTTGCCTACCTACCTATTTACAGCCCTGGCAATGCCTAAACAAGTCATCAGAGCCATCCGAAACCTCTAGAGAAACTTCCTTTGGCATGGGCACCGGCCAAACAAGAAGTGGGCATTAGTTGGCTGGGACAAGCTATGCAAGCCTAAAGCATGGGAAGGGTTGGGACTTCGAGACCCAGGGAAACTCAACCAAGTCATGGGAGCCAAAATGTGGCGGAGATGGTTAAAATCCCTTACTGCACTCTGGGCACAGATTTGGAAACAAAAATATGCTCCAACCACAAGAGTAGACAACCTCATTCGTCACAACGACCAGATTCTGGGATCCAACATCTAGAACATAGCCTGGCAAAACAGAGAGTTGGTACAGAAGCATGCCTTCTGGGAGATCCAAACTGGGGAAAATGCACTCTTCTTGCAGGAATCGTGGCAACAACAAATACCTCTAGACCAGCTAGAGGAGATAGAACCCCTCATGCAATTGCTTCACGGGTACACCTTTCAGCATGTAAAGGATTTTTGGCGACCAGGGGATAGAACTTTGCCCTGGCAACAATGGAAGACCTCCACCCAGGAGCTACAGATCCCAAATAGCATGGACCTTCATGCATGGCGGCACTATGCTAGCCACGGGAAAATCCCCACGCGAGAAGGCCCAAACATTCTTAGATGGGGGCACTCCACTACAGGTAACTTTTCAGTCAAATAAGCCTACTATTTGCAAGGAAATCAACAAAATGAGGACAAGGAGAATATATGGAACAAGGTTTGGAGCCCCCTCCTATGGCCAAAGGTGTCAACCTTTCTTTGGCTCATCGTCCACAATCATATCCTCACTTGGGATAATCTCCGGAAAAGCGGCTTCATTGGACCATCAATCTACCCCTTACATCAACAACAAGAGGAAACCTTGGAACATCTCTTTAACAAATGTCCTTTCAGCCAATGGATATGGGACCAAGGGGCTCAAGCAATGCGCAAAACAAACTGGTACAGGAACAACATTAGAGATACAATCGAAAATTGGGATTTGACATCCTTCAAAAATCCTATTCTGGCCCACATCTGGCTACTAATTCCAGGATTCATTCTCTGGAAAATTTGGAAGGAATGAAATAAAAGGATCTTCCACTCTAAGGCTTCCAGTCAGGACCTAATTTGGGGACAAATAACTAGAGCCATTCGAGAAACAATCCATAGTAAAACTTGGAAGTAGGAGGATCTGAATTGCGACTCGGAGGAGCAGTGCATTTTACAGCAGTGGCAGCTTAGCCTGAATAACCAACATGTGGTTAATTCAAGTAGTCACCATAGAAGCAGCCCAACTACCTCGTCCCCTCCCCTAGTAAGATTTATAAAGGTCAACTTTGATGGGGCTTCCAAAGGGAACTCGGGACCAACCGGATTTGGAGCCGCCCTCAGAAACTCAGACGACCAAATCTTCTGCCTTGTGGCAGGTTTCATTGGGGAAAACACAAACAATTTCGTTGAAATGACTGGCCTCCTCCGAGGCACACAAGCAACAATAGACAATGAATTCCACAACATCATTTTGGAAGGAGATTCTCAAGTCATCATCCAGCTAATTACTAAGATTCTCCACGGGGCACATCCAAGTAAAATCTCGCCCAGCTAGAGAATGTCGGGTCTGCTAGAGGAATTCGGGGCCCTTCTTAGACCTAATCTCAATATCATCCCCTCCCACGTGAAAAGAGATATGAACAGTCTAGCGGATTGCTTAGAAAATGAAGGAGTAACAACGGATAAGGAAAGCATATATTGGGCTCCTCACATCTCGGAAGTTACAAAACTCTCCACCCGGTGTCAATGCCTTGCCAACAAGGACTACCCAACCTTGGATGGGGTGCCACCTTGCATAGGAATGACACATGGAACAATTCTTGACCGAGCCTTAAATACAGGCCACCGACTCCCATCCCCTCACCATTAAGGATGGGAGCAAGCTGAATTAGCCAGGTCGACGAGCCAAGACCTATCGCACGAGTGAAAGGCACAGATTCACAGAGCACTTAATGTATGGCCTTAATGGTGGGTCTGGTCACTTTACTCCTCATGGATTTAGTCGATTTTGGAAAGGAAAGGGCTCATTTCGAGCTGAAGCTGCAGAATTTGGGCATCCTTGAGCTCTGGTGCGAGTGCAGCTGCCCAATTGCTTCCAAGGACACTGCCTGGCTTCTCCACATGCCACGAGAATGAGGCAAGCTCCGCAGGGGAGTTGCCTGGTATGCCTCGGCTGCGCGCAGAAAGAGACAACAAAAGTTCGAGAGGGCATTTTCCATGGCCCAGATCCAGCTCGCCTGCAAAATTAGGAGGCCTGGCATGCCTCCCATGGCCATCATTGAGGAAATCATCCTAGACGTACCCATCCAAGTCCCCCCATCACACCTACTCTTCACCATTCCAAATAATTGGAACCCACCGATTTGTTTTCCAGGGGAATGTACCTAACTAGTCACCAAGAATCATCAAGGCTCTCAAGGAATAGGACCCCATTTGGATGATTTCCCCCCCCGGCTACATCATTGAATAAATCTCGGCATATCTAGAGGCAAAACCGATCTCAGGTGCAGTAGAGATCCCTCCAACAGAAGTCTCGGGAAGAACAGGATGAGGCAACCGATCTGGAAGGCGATATGACAGGGGTTAGTCTGGAGGAGGAGGGTGGCATCGCTCCAATGCCACGTCCTCTTTCTGCCATGCAAGGGGCAAGGCGTGTCCAACTGCCACTCCTCCACCCAGACCACCTGGCGTTATTTTTTGAACTAAGGAGCATGGTGGAGGACATAATCCACCACACCAATCTAGTCAGCGAACGCGTCGACTTGCTCTATGATGCCTACTCAGATACACAGTCAGGACAACGTTGCCCGATGTGTGCTCAACCCTTCGTGCTGATAGCCAAAGTCGATGACAAGGACGGTGAAGGCGACATGGATTTTGTAGATCCCATCGAGTAATTGTCACAGACAATAGCTTTAGTCTTTTTTCTTGGTTTTCCTAAGGCTAGTCATGGCTAGAAGCCATTATTTTGTAACTTTAAAACTCAATGTTTTTTCTCAGACCAATGGCTGCCAAATGTCTTGGTTTCCTTCGGGCAATACAGATGACAACCAATTTCACTGTTCAACAGACTGCATAGATAGCCAACTGTCTCAGTTTCCACTTACACAGCGAGACAGTTGGCAAACACGGTGTTTCTGATTTTCTGGAAATTAATATATCAGGCTCTACTCTTTTTTATTCAAAAAAAAAAAAACATTGAAGAACCCTATCCTAATTTTACAACTACCCTTTCCACTTCTATTAACAAGTTCTCTTTCGAGGTGTCCTATAAAAAGAATAATAGAATGACCAACCCTTGGTATGATAAAGAATGTAAAATTGTTAGGAAAGCCATTAGGGATGCTTCTAATGAGTCCTTAAAACTCGATAACATCAATACGTACAAATCTCTAATTAAAAGGAAAAAAAAGACACTATATCAATAAAAGGCAAGAGAAAATTTCACAACTATATAAGTTGGATCCTAAGAAGTTCTGGAGCCAAATTATAAACTGCAATACTAAAGAAAATAATAGGATTCCCTTAAGAGACTGGAATCCCTACCTTAAAAGTCTTTATGAGTTCCCTAATGCCATGGACACCATTCCTATTATCCCTACAAAGGAAGACATTTTTTATTTAGATGACATAGAGTTCGGGGTTAAGCGACTTGCAAATGGAAAAGGTAAGGACATTGAAGGCTACCAAGCTGAAATTTTTAAAATCGGAGGGCCAATCCTTATCCCTCGCATACACAAGCTCTTCAATTTAGCATTCAAGAAGGGCTTCCCTAAACCCTGGACGCAAAGCCTCTTTGTTCCTATTTTTAAAAACAGGGATAGAAACATTCCCTCTAATTATAGGACCATTATGATTAGCCCAATTTTAGCCAAACTTTATGGAATTATTTTGGAAAATAAGATTAGCCTTTGGCTAGAAAGTCACGGTAAAAGAGCTAAAGGCCATGCCAGGCCAGGTTTAGGAGATATCATTCAACTGTGGACCATATTGTTACCTTTAGGATCCTTACAGAGGAGTTCTGCAATACTAAAACCAATCTTTTTTGTTGTTTTGTTGACTTTAGAAAAGATTTTGACATGGTTCATAGGAAAAACCTTTGGAATAGGTTGGAAGAGATAAAAGTGTCTCTCGAGTTGAGGGTTGTTGCAATAAGGATGTATGAGAATGTTATTGCTAAGTTTAAAAACATTGAGGGTTGGTCAAAAGAGATTAACTGCAATATCAGAGTCAAACAAGGTTGTCCCTAGTCCCCTAACCTTTTTGGCATATACATTGAGAAGTTAGAAGAATGCTTGAAAAAAGAAAGTTGTGTCGGCCCTACTCTCACTGGTATAGTCATCGATATTCTTCTTTATGCCGATGATATCGTTCTTATGGCAAGGAGTCCCCTTGATCTTGAAAACCAACTAAGAATCCTCAAGGATTTTTGCTCCAATATGGGTATGATTGTTAACACTGATAAGACTAAGGTCATGATTATTAAATCCAATAAGATCCCTTATGATACCTTCGTATATGACAACAACAACTTGGAGGAAGTGACTTCATACAAATATCTTGGAATTGATATTCACCATAAGCTCAATTGGGGGATGGAAAGCTTATTATGGGCTTGAAAACAATTGTAAATCACCCGATCTTTGGAGTTGGGATAAGAAAAAACTTATCTTTGAGACTCTTGTTACACCTGTTATTCTTTATGGATGTGAAGTCTGGGGCTACAATATCTCTTGTGAATCCTGGAGAAAGATAGAGCAAATACAAAAGAGTTTTATAACTTATAATTTCAAAATTAAAGGAAATACACCCTATCCCATCCTCTTCTTATAAACAAACCTCTCCCCCATTGAGAGCGTGGCTATGACTAGATACCTAATGTATAAGAACAAGTTAAACAACATGGAAGACAAGAGACTTCCTAAAATTGCTTCAAAATCGAGTCATAACCACCATCGACACAAGCTAGGATGGCATAAAGATGCTTGATCTTGGCGAAACTATTGGGGAATCATCGAAGACACCATTTACAGAATAAAGATACTATTAAAAAAGACGTCAAATCAAAATTTAAGGAGAAAATATAGTGTGATAAAAAGTTAGAGGAAAAAAGAATCTCAAATAATCACTTACCCTCTTAAAGTCCTAAAAACCAATTCAATCTTAGTAAACTTTAATCATCATCAACATCAATTTTTGAATTTAATCCTACGTTAAAAATAAAAAAAATAAAAAAAAATAGTTATAAAATTCCATTTATTTATACATGTAAATGTGGCCGTTTACTACTTTCCTAGAAATATGGCCGTTTACTACCGTCCGAGAAATGTGGCCGTTGCCTGGTCCCCACTCTTCCGTCACAGCACGTGCAAAGCACATATCCGTACCCAGCGCGACTACCAATGTCAACCAATGACATGAGGGCCGCGCAAAGCCAAACATGACAGTCAGCCTGGTGGCCACACTGCCCACTGGCCGTCGCCATCCTTAATCTATTCGTTCGTGTCCCATTCATAGCTGGGAGAGATCTTTTATATTACTTTTTGTGGGGCAGCTGTGAATTGCCAGTTGGCTGTGCGAGGCGCAGTGTTAATAGCTGGGAGAGATATTTTATATTATTTTCGTGTGACACGAGTACATTTTCTTCTTATATATGATCCCCTTGGGAGGCGGCTACTATTTCCTTCTTATATATTTCTGATTTGTAACTTATATATTTCGGATTTGTAAAATAATAATAATAATTTATTTTTAAGGTTTATGAAAGTTTACATACACCCTATTACGTTCTGGATTTGAACCTATGACTTCTTAAGAGGAAACACATGTTCTTAACTATTAGGCTCACTCAAACTATAATAAATCGTATGTTATTTGATTGTGGTTTGCTTGGAAGAAATCTTCTTGATATTTAATTAAGTTATTGGCAGATATTTCATACATTATCTTTAAACAACAGTATATTGATGAATAAAAGTCAACCTTGTAATGTTTGGATTTATTGTGGTTCCATATTATATATTTAATTTACATTCATAAGATGTATGTTTGAGAATTATTTTTATGAATAATGGAATATAACGAGTAACAATAGTGCCAAGTTGCTTTAATTGGAAATGATTGTTCCTTTATTTGCATGCCCACCATAATAGTTGATTTAATTGGAAATGATTGTTCCCTTATTTGCATGCCCACCATAATAAATTTAAAGAACATGTGATAGTATATTATTAGCATCCCATTTTGTTAAACCTATCTAATTCACATTCATAAGATGTATGTTTGAGAATTATTTTTATGAATAATTGAATATAACAAGGAGTAACAATAGTGCCCATTTCTTTAATTGAAATGATTGTTCCCTTATTTGCATGCCCACCATAATAGTTGATTTAATTGGAAATGAGTGTTCCCTTATTTGCATACCCACCATAATAAATTTAAAGAACATGTGATAGTATATTATTGGCATCCCATTTTATTAAACCTATTTAGGAAAAAAAAATATGGCAATTCAGTTAGGAATTGAAGCTAAAGTAATTGAATTGAAGGTAAAGGTTGAATAGTATAAGGAGTATTTCTTTAATTAAATTGTATTGATTTTATTTCTATTGCAAAAATGTTGCTTTTACATAAGAGAACAATTCAAAAAAGGTAAGTAACTAAGTAATTTGGGTTTATAATGGTAATGTTCTTTCTCAGGTTTGGAAGAGCCCTTACATAATGTTTGTTCAATATTTACTATTACATTTCATCTTAGTAATGCCCTTTTTTATTTGAAATCGGGGTGACACTGATACCAAATTTGACTTGGTTCTAGGCCATTTGATTAAGGTCATATTTACAATTGAGGATCTATTGAAATTGATTGCATTAAAGGTGACAAGATGTGCTTATGAAGACTTGAATCCGAATTGAATATTAACTTGGTGAATGTGTTGTTAGTCTCATAATCCATTACTTAATGCACTTAATAATCATAATTGTGGAAATAAAAACATGCATAAGAAAACATGAGACAAGAGATCACCGAGTTGTTAACAAAGTTCAACAGACCCTTTTGGCTACGTCTCTGGGCTCATAAAATCCATGAATCGATTCATTATCTTCTTCAAATATACTCTCCTTTACAATGCAAAGGGTTGAATTACCACATCAAAAAGTGGCACTAGAATTCCCACAATAGGTGGCAGTATCGAAGAGATGCTCTTATGCACAATGCAAAGAGATAGATTCTCACAAGCATGTGGCCATGTATCTCCTACAAAGTGATGATCTCCTATAACAAAGGTTGGTCTCTCACAAACATGTGGAATCAAATGGACTCTCTCATCAGCTCCATAAAGGGATCCATAAAGAATGATCCCAAAATGGATCCATAAAGGAAGATTCCCCCAAAGGGGGTATTCTTTCCCAAAGATTACATGAGGAGTTTATACAGTTTCCTTAACTCCATAATTCAAAGAGACAAGATCCACACATTTAGGATCTAATAACCACTCACGAACAAAAATGAGAAAGCATATCAACCAACTCATGAGACCCTTAACTTCCTCCTTGAGACTAGGAAACCACTTGTAATAAAGTGAGGAACATTCCAAACCAACTCATGATACCCTTATCTTCCTCATTGAGACTAAGAAAACAATTTTCCCTTAAAATTAGGAAACTAATTTGTGAGTTGGATTCTCAAAACTAATTTCTTTTTTTACAATTAAATGAATAATACGTGAGATTCTCAAACTCACTTCAAGCATTAATCATTTTTCCAATGTGCATGACTAATACATGAGTTTCTCATACTCATTT
>ML781244.1:336843-352787 GCA_009831015.1 Picea engelmannii | reverse complement strand
TGGTGATACTTGAAATAACTTTCGATTTTATCAATCCATCTTGTGCCTTCTCGATCATCTTCACTGTCAAACTTACAAATTATTATTTTAACCTTGTGTGCAAAACCATTGAATGAACTTGAGTTAGATGATTGGTGTGGCTATGAAAGTGATGTATGAGAATTTGGACTGGTCATTCCCTTGTTGCCATTTTTTAATGCGTTGAGCTCGTTCTTGAGTAGCTCAATCTCTGAATTCTTCTTATTCAAAAGAGCTTCCAATTTTGCTTCTAATTTTTTTATTGAATCAACTATTTATTAATTTGGAGGGTCACCAACACCCGAAGTCTTCCTTAAGTTATATGTATGTTTCATGGTGAGCTAGATTATTTGCACAAGCTAGAAAGAAGGAGATCTTGGATTTTTGAATTAAATAGAAAGAGCTTAACTGTGTAGCCTATGTACAACTTGGAAATAAGGGAAGCTAAGTACGACAACTACAAAAAGGTATGTACGACGATTGTATGGAACTTGTATGGTGGCTAGTGTAGCACACAATTGTACGACGAGTAAGACAAGGTTGGACTGTATGATGCGTAATGAAGAGTTGGAAGTTGAGAATGTGAGTGCTTGGAAGAGAGAACATATGGTGGAAGACTTGGCTAGAAGAGAGAATGTGTGGCGGAACGGAGTGCACCCCTTATTTTTTTAAAACCATGAATATGCCAAGATCTTGGCTATGATACCACTTGTAGGTAACTAGTTTAAAATAAAATATATATTTACAATTTCGATGATGATTTACAATGTCCAACAACAACAATTTATACTTCGTGGGACAATTGGACATACCCTTCCATGTAGACATGTTGACCATTGAATAATTACAATAATTAAAATATAATTCAATTGAATTTGTTACACACCTCTTTATTAATTTCTAAAACTAAGACTTGGGGATTCTTCATGTAGATTGCAGCCACAAACCAATTCAATTGTTTGAAAACTTAAAATATCTCCCTACCCAAAAATATGCCCAAATATGAGCCTTTAGCATTATAACAATAAAACACAAAATGTTAAGTTATTGTATTTGAAGAGATCCAATGATTATCATTGTTTAGTACATACTACATTAAACTTATATGCCAAGATAAGCCCTTCATATTCTTGTCATTTAATTATGCGACAAACACATTATAACATTGGAACACAAAATGTTAGATTATTGTATTTGAACAGATCCAATAATCTTAATACATACTACATTATATGTCAAGATAAACTCTATATACTCTTATCATTTAATTATACAACAAATTCCATTCTCATTGCAAGAATATTTGATCAATTGAAAATATAAATAAATTTAAATTCAGAAAATAATTAAAAACATATTTTCATCATCCACAAAATTTTTACCATCATTCATTAATTAATTATTCATTAATTAAATTATAAGAAAACTCAATTTTTACAATTTTAATTTACTCTCTTAATATCAACATTAACTCTTCAATGTTATAACCTTCAATATAACAATTAACATGTTTTAGTATTAAGAACACCTTTTATTTTATTACTCTCAACATTACATCATTCAACACCACACTAATGTAAGAACACATTAACTCTTAAATGTTATAACCTTCAATACATCAATTAACATGTTTTAGTATTAAGAACACCTTTTATTTTATTACTCTCAACATTACATCATTCAACACCACACTAATGTAAGGACACTTGCATTTTCAATATCATTTTATTCTTAAATTATTTTGGTGACCATTGAAAGTCACTTAATGAAGCTATTTATTCGGTGCCCACGCCTCCACCCCTGAAAAGCAAAGAAGTTTTGATCATATCTTTTAGTTATCAAAATATTTAATTTAATGTTGCACGCGACTGACAGTAAACTTTAGGAAAAACTTAAACCTCTTCCAAACATAATTAATAATTAGAAATTAAAGTTATTTGAATGTTGGTTTCTCTATAGTTAATCATAATGTTAACCTATTTTGTTGGATAAAAAAGAAATTGATAACATTAAAGTTATTTAACATTAAAGAGTATAGTTTAATTGGATATATTTTATTTGAGAAATGTTTAATTATTTTATTTTAAAATCTATTTGTATAATATATTGACATTTTTAAATATGAGTTGAGTTGATTAGAGTATACAAGTTTTCATAGTTTTTTGTCATGTTATAATTAGATTTATAAATTGTGTATGGAGTTTTTGAAACATTTAAGTTTTTCAGTAGAAACTCAATCCATTATCAAAATTGTGAATATTTCTTGATAATAGATGAATAAAATGTCCACTAAAAACATCGAACGTTTCAAAAACTCCATACACAATTTATATTAAAAAATATAATAAATTTTAATTATATATAAAAATAGTTATAGAATTACTTTTATTTATATATGTAAATGTGTCGGTTTAGTACTTTCCGAGAAATATGGCCGTTTACTACCTTCCGAGAAATGTGGCCGTTGCGTTGGCCCCGCTCTTCCGTCACAGCACGTGCAAAGCACATATCCATACCCAGCGCAACTACCAATGACATGAGGGCCGCGCAATGCCAAAAATGACAGTCAGCCTGGTGGCCACACAGTCCACTGGCCGTCGCCATCCTTAATCTATTCGTTCGTGTCCCATTCATAGCTGGGAGAGATATTTTATATTACTTTTTGTGGGGCAGCTGTGAATTGCCAGTTGGCCGTGCGAGATATTTTATATTATTTTCGTGTGACACGTGTAGATTTCCAGTTGGCTGTGCCAGGCGCAAGGGAAGATTAATACGCGCAATTCTCTTCGATCCTTCTTCAGTGCAAATTCTGGGACTTGCATTTCTCTGTCCGTTCTGGTTAGAGTTCGAGTCTCAGCGAAGAAAGATTGCCGCATTTGTTACGGAACAGTTGTGCCTAGGGTTTGGCCTTTTCACTATATGCTATAGCAGCAGCAGGTTTTTAGTGAGTCTGAGCAAGAATGGCAGGCTTAGGCAAGTACACATCTACAGCTTTCTTGGTCGTTCTGATGATAATGGTGGGAGCAACAGAAGCCGCAGAGGTGAAGGCAGCATCTCCCAGTCCGACAATGGAGGCAGGCGCTGCTTCATTGCCCTTTCTCCCCTCCCTATTTGCCACTTTCGTCGTCTCCTTCATCCCCTTCCTGGCCTGTCGATTTTACTGAGATCTTTTGCGGATGCCATCTCATCCGTTTTTATGATCCCCTTGGGACGCGGCTACTATTTTCTTTTTATAAATATTTCTGATATGTGACTTATTCTTTATGAATACGACATTATATAGTCCAGGTTATTCTTTATGTATACGACATTATAGGTGTGGGTTTTGTAGATGTTATTCTTCTCTGGACGACGAGAAGCAGAGCATTTTGTATCCTGCAACCGGTTTTCTTACTTCATTGTTTAGCCATTTAGGAAATAAAGGGATCTTTTCACTGTTCTTTGTTATTGTATATTCTTTGAACGAGTTAATAAAATTCTTGTAAACGATTTCACATATTTTAACGGGGCGATATTATCCAGGGTTAGGGTTTGTCTGTTGGTTATTTACGAATCTCTTTGAGCAGGTCATCTTGCGTTATCGTGGAGATTATTTTATATCTGGATGTGTGCAAACATGCTATTTATTTTATTTAAAAGGTTGTTTAATGATAATAGATCTATCTAATATTTTCCAACATAATCAGGGCTAGTTAGATTTGTCATTTTTTTTCCCCTGTAGTCATTATGGGGATACACTTGCGAAGTTGAATGGTTTGCTGTGATTTATTCAATTAAATTAATAATGTGAGGAGTCTACTGAAATTAATGGTTAATTGTCAATTTTTCGCACATTTCGCTAAGGTTTGGGTTTTGTTTGGTAGGTTATTCAATACACTTCAAAAATATTTTAAGATAATTATGATTAATGGTGAAAATATACATATTTAAAATAAAAATAAAAATGATTAAAATAAAATAGAAAAAATATTTAAGTGAAATTTAAAATTTTTAATAATAATAATAATAATTAATTCTATATTACTAATTAAATATACAATAAATTTTATAAAAAATAAAAAATAATAATATTATAAAATTATTAAATTTTATAAAAAAAATAAAAAAATAATTAATATTATAAAATTATTATTGAATTATCTTTGTTTTAGTGTGTTTTTCATCTTCTAATATTTTCTGTGTATTTAATTATCTGTAATATTAGTTTTACATATTTTACAATTTTTTTAGTCTCATAAAATTTACATAAACTCTTTGATGATAGGAATATTTTAGATTTATTTAGTGGAGGGTACAAATATTTTGAAGTTTCACTTTTTAAAATCATCTTTCTTACCCTATAAAAAAAAATTATTATTAAGATAATATTTATTTATTAATATGAATATGAAATGTTATTAATAATTATTATTAAGATAATATTTATTTATTAATATGAATATGAAATGTTATTAATGAATTGATTTATAATTATTATTACAGAATGAGTCTTTATAACATTTTGACTTTAGTGATAATATGCATGGTTATGTTAGAAATCTTTTATTTTAAAAATATTTTGTATACACCTAGCAGAAAACACTTTTCTCACTTAATAAAATGATGATCCATTTTCTTATAACTTTCATCTGTTTGATAAAGTCAAAAGCACAACACAAATATTTTTAAAGCTTTAACAATATTTTCACATAAAAAATAATCAATCCATAGAGAATTTTTCCAGAATTTTAAGTTGATAAGATTCTTCATTCGATCTTCCTTGTTTTAGAGATTTAGTTGTATTGATGTTTAGATCTATAAGTGTTGGTACATAAATTTCTAACTATTATTGAATCCTAAGTTGTAGGGTTAGCCTAACTTAAAGCTTGAGGTTTGAAATTCGGCTAACTTTAAGGTTTTCTGAATTTAATATCGAACTTGAACGAACTTGAATGCGTGTTAGAATTCGAACTTTAGGATGAATATGAGGGGGGATTTTATTGAGGTTTGGGATGAAATTTTATTAGGGTTCAATATGTATAACCAAACTTAAAACCAAACCTCACCCAAACTTTAATGGAAAATTCGAATCCAAATCAAATCTAATCGTTATCAAACCCGAACCATGTGACTTAGACTGAATCTATAAATATAACCTTATTGTTGAATTGTTTGAATTTCCAAGCATAAGCACAAATTTCTCCCTTCATTATTGTATCATAATTGAAATGACATGAATTTCAAACCATTGTCCTTGCCCTTGAAGTTCAGGGCATCAATGGATGGAGTAGCTGAATAACGCTTTGAAAATGTGGTGGTGTTGGGACCTAACGGCTTGCTCTTATAGGATCTAGTGGCATAGCCAGACAAGATCAAGAGGAGAATAAATCAGCTGGTGGAAGGAAGATCAGCTAGTGAGGGAAAGACAACTCCATTTAAGAACTAATGGATGGAAGTGAATCTATAGATATGACCTTATTATTCAATTGTTTTCTAATCTCAATTGGATTTAACCCCAAAAACTCTCCAAACTAGTTAAAGTTTAGTTTTTGTTTTTTATTTATTTATTTTTTTTAATTTTTCATCCTTCAGTTTTTAACTTATGTAAGTATTTTTTTATTAAATTATATTATGTGTGAAATCTCTTTATTAGTATTTTATTAATTTATTAGTATTTTATTAATGTTTTAATCACTTTCTTGTGAACAACATTTATGATATTAATATATTATGTTATGTWGTTGAAAATTTTCTATTAAGCTATTAATATGTTGTGTTATGGCGTTAAAGCTTTTGTATAACTTATTAATTTTCTTTTTTTTTTAATTTTTCATCCTTCAGCTTTTTAACTTATGTAAGTATTTTTTTATTAAATTATATTATGTGTGAAATCTCTTTATTAGTATTTTATTAATGTTTTAATCACTTTCTTGTGAACAACATTTATGATATTAATATATTATGTTATGTTGTTGAAAATTTTCTATTAAGCTATTAATATGTTGTGTTATGGCGTTAAAGCTTTTGTATAACTTATGTAAATATTTTTTTATTAAAATTATATTAAGTGTGAAATTTCTTCATTATTATTAGTATTTTATTAATGTTTTAATTATTTTTTTTAACAATATTTATGTTATTAATATATTATGTTATGTTGTTGAAAATTTTCTATTAAACTATTAATATATTGTGTTATGGCGTTGAAGCTTTTGTATTGAGTTTAGAAATTATTATACTTTAGTATTTCAACTCCAACAATTTATTCATAGATACATGATTTTGTTCTAAACTATAGTTGGTAAATGATGACATTCATAGAGATAGTACCCATTCAATAGAATTTTCAGACTACAATGGTTACAATTGCTTTTTTCTCAATTATCTGGATGAGATATATACATCATCTTTATATATTATACTTGTATATTTGTACATTGACATCCACAAATTTTGTTGACTACCAATGATATTCCAAATTTAATTAACCCTCAATCATCTATGAAAGTAAGAAAGTAGGCAGAGGTGCAAAGCACACTTCCTATAGTAATCATTGAAAGAAGAATATGTAGAAAACTTTACACAAACAATTATAGATGATAAGCATATAAAAAAAATTAGCAAACCATTACACAACTATTTCTTGGGAAAAACCTTCGAAGAGAAAAACCCCATACTCTAAAGCATGCTCAGTGTATTATTCAAAAACTAAGTGATTGCAATACATTATACAGTCTTTGCGCTCTCGATGAGAGTTTTCAACAACAACATAAGAATTCCAAAGAAATTTCGACAACATATTAGTAAGTTAAAACTCACACACATTGTTTTCCTCCAATCTTAACACTCAATAAATAGGCATAACAAAACCATAAACCATTTATGGTTTTCCAATTCTACATTTTGGAAACCACCAACAATTAATTAGCTATCTAATACTACTTAGCATTCATTTCCTACTAGTGATATGCATTTATTCCCTACCTATACTCAACATGTATTCCTTGGTATTTCTCATGATTTATTCCTTATTATTGCTTAGCAATCAATGCCTGCTCCACTACAAGACCACAAGGTGTATGACACACATATCCCAATATTCTCACACTTTTCATATACCTTGCAATAATATAAGGTGAATATAAGGGATAATGCATCAAATTGTTAGCTAATTTATAGGGGATATAAGGCCTATAGACTCACATCACCACTTGAATTTTCTTGTGCTCACCCATTCATCAATGCATTTGCAACATTGTACAAAGTGTCAACTTTCTCTAGAATCACCTTTCAATCCTCTACCATTTCCTTTTGCTCAAAGTTAGTTCCATTAAAGCTCCTCATTTCTAATCTAGATGTGTTTGTCAATTTCTTGTAACAAGATGTCCTTCAACACAAGCTCCCACTCAAACCAAGATTAGATCAAAAAATATTGTCTCTATCACTTTGGATCCAAGGTGATAAACTCTAATACCAAATGAAAGGAAGCAGAGGTGAGAAATATGCTTCCTATACTAACCAATGAGAGAAGAATGTGCAAAAAACTTTAAACAAAAAACTGTAGATGATAAATAAAAAACAAATGAAAGAAATAGAAAAGCATTACAAAATGATTTCCTAGGGAAAACTATTTCAGGAGAAAAACTTCACTCTCTAAAGCACGCTCAATGTATTGTTCAACAAATAAATAGTTACAATACATTACAGAGTCTCAGTGCTCTCAACAAGAGTGTTCAACAACAACATAAGAATTCTCGAGAACATTCGAGAGCATAAAAATAAGTGTTATACCTCTATTTGTCACCCTAGGCCTCTGTAAGGTACCAGATGTAATACATTATGAAGAAAGGAGAATATTTAGCAAATATCAATGGAACAACAAAATATTGAGAGAGCAATACCAAAAATAATACCTTTATTCAAAGAAAGCAATGTTCACTTGCTTCTTCGAGCGGGCAATCTCCACCAGAGTAGATCTCTATTACAATAATTCTCAAGACAAATCTTCTCATGCCTCCTTCTCTTATTTATACTAATTATATCTTCTAAAGCACATTCTAAAGGAATATATTTATTGAAGCAGAAGCTTCTATTAGGTCTTCTTACATTGACTTGTTCACATTTATTAAATAGGCCTTATTAACTAATGTCATCCTTTATTGCATGGAAAACATATTATTCTACCTATGTGAGGGGTTAAGGAGGTTAGGTCTCTAACATGCCCTCCCCCTTGAAGAACAACCTTGTCCTCAAGGCTTGAGATGAGGAAATTGATGCAGAATGGTGGTTAACTCCTAAGTGCCATCTTCCGGAGCTGTATCTTTCCACTTAACTAACACTTTCTTGATGGTGCGTTGATGGAGACGACACTCGTGCTGGTCCAAGACTACTTGTGGTTGCATCCAAATGGATCCCTCTTCATCCAACTCGGGGAGACTGGTCCGAGTTTGACACTTACTTCTAATCACTTTCTTTAAGCATGAGACATGAAAAACATGATGGAGCTTAGAATTGTTGGGCATAGCTAACTGGTAGGCCACATGCCCCGCTCACTTGAGAATTGTATAAGGACCATAAAATTTGGGAGCAAGTTTATGGCAGTGTTCAACTTTGAGTGAAGTCTTCTTATAAGTTTGCAGATGAAGAAACACCTGGTCCCCTTCAGGAAATTGATGTTATGAATGACCATGATATTCTTGCTTCATGCGATTAGGAGCCATGAAAAAAATTTCTATGATGGTACGGAGAATGGCCTCATGGACTATAAGATTTTTGTCAACCTACTAAACCTTTGAGACACCTGGGATGTATGAGAGAACCGAAATTGGCTTTTGGCCGTAGACCGCTTCAAAAGGACTCTTGCATGTAGTTGTATGGTAAGATGTGTTGTACCACCATTCAAATAGGGGTAACCATTGAGCCCATTGGTTTTTCAGTCCGATTCAAAACACCACAAATATACTTCCAAACATTTGTTGACAAATTCAGTTTGGCCATCAGTCTGGGGAAGATAAGCTATGTTGAGATGCAATTGGGTTCCCTTGAGCCAAAAGTTACTGGTGAAAGTTGGATCTCGGTCAGAGACAATAGAATGAGGAATGCCATGAAGTTTGAAAATATTATCCATGAAAATTTGAGCCACTGTGGATGTGATAAACGGGTGTTACAGAGCACATAAATGAGCATATATGGAAATACGATTGACTACCACCATGACGACTGACTTATTTCCCGATTTAGGTAAGACCACAATGAAATCCATAGAAATATATCTCCAAATAGTAGGGGGAATCGGAAGCAGTTGGAGTGTGCCCAGAGCTTTGATTGTTTCTCCCTTGTTGCGTTGATAGAACTCACATTCATCCACAAAGGTGCATACATCATGTTGCATACCATCCCAGAAAATAACATTTGACATGTTCATAGGTTTTGGTAAACCCTAAATGCCCAGTTATGGGTGAAGACTGAAGTTCATAAAGCACCGTTGATTTAAGTTGTGATTGTTTTCTTAAATACAAATGAACTTTGTAGAAAAGATCTTCACTATCCAAGAGTACCCTAGAGAAGCTAGATAATGGTGTTGCAATTGTTGGATCATGAGAGAAATTTTGGGGTCTTGCAACCATTCCTGACGAACATCTTGGAGCTAGTTTGGTACAATGAAGGAGAGGAAAAAAAGGGACCCGTCTTCTTCATACTTCCTAGAACGAGTGTCATTGACTAAATTTTCCTTTCCTTTCTTGTAAATGATCTCATAATCATATCCAAATATCTTGGTCACCCATTTTTGTTGCTCCGGGGATGAAATTTGTTGTTCTAGAAAATACTTGAGGCTCAAATGATCATTTTTAATCTGGAAGCGTTTCCCCAATAGACAAGGACGTCAAAGATACACAACATGAAAAATAGCTAGCGTTTCCTTTTCATAAGTGAATTGGCCCAAATGTCTCTCTGAAAGTTGTTTGCTAGTGATGTCCAAAGGCTTTCCATCTTGCACGAGGATGGCCCCAATTCCTTTCCTAGAAGCATCACATTCTAGTACAAAAGTCTTTATGAAGTCGGGTAGTGTTAGGACAAGGGTCGTGCACATAGCTTCTTTCAAGGCATGGAAGTAGTGATAAACAACAAGAGTCCAAGTAAAATAATTCTTTTTAAGGAGAGAAGTGAGAGGGGATGCAATTTTTCCATAATTCTGAGAAAACTATAATAGCCCATTAAACCCAGAAAACCACGCAAGATCTTAAGATTTTTAGGGTGAGGCCAATCCTGCATAGCTTTAATTTTCTTAAGATCCACCCTTACACCATCCTTTCTGACAATATGAGCCGGGTACTCCACTTCCAAGGCTCCAGAGGTACATTTAGATTGTTTAAGGAAAAGTTGGTGTTGAGATAGTAGATTGAGAACTTGATCCACACGGGAGATATGGGTTGTCCAAGTTTTACTATAGATGAGAATATCATCAAAGAAAAAAAAGACAAAATGATAGATAAAAGGATGGAAGAAATGATTCATGAGACTTTGGAAAGTGGAGGGAGCATTACACAGGCCAAAGGGCATTACCAGGAACTCATAGTGACCCTCATGAGTTCTAAATGTAGTGTTGGGAATGTCTTATTATTTCATATGGATTTGGTGATAGTTGGAATGAAGATTAAGTTTGGTGAAGTATTGACCACCACTCAATTCATCCAATAGGTCATCAATGACAGGAATGGGAATTTTTTCTTTGATTGTGAGTTTGTTGAGGGCGTGAAAATTAGGACACATTCACCAAGTACTTTATTTCTTGAGTACCATGACCACATGAGAATAATAGGGGTTGGTACTAGGACATATAACACCCTCTTTGAAAAATTCTTGAACGACTTTCTCAATGTCGTTATTCTAGGCAAAGGGGTGATGATTTGGGAGGAATATTGCTTGGTATGAGAGGAATAGAATGATCATGGACACCATGGGAAGGGGGAAGTTCCTTGGGAGTGGTAAAAACAACTTGGTGTCAGGAGAGGATAAATTGGAGGTCGGGATGCACAGAGAGTGTCTCAATGGCTTGAATGGAGTGGAGTTGGTAAATAATGCCAGAATGACCTTTTTTGATGATATTTTCCATTCAATGGGAATTGATGAGCTCAGGGGAGCCTGTTGTGATGCCTTGGAACTTATACTATTGTCCCTCCTATTGGAATTGCATGGTTAATTCCTTAAAATCCATGAGAATGGGTCCAAGAGTTCGTAACCATTCGACCAAGCACAATGTCACAACCACCCATTTCTATTTCAAACATATGAGATTTCAAGTGATACTGACCAATTTGGAGCCACACATTTTCACAATGTCCCCCACATTTCATGGAACCTCCATTAGCAATCATGATTTGAAAATTAATGACTACACAGATATAAAAATTCTCTTCTTAGGCAATGCGATGATGAACAAAATTATCAGTGCTACCATTGTCAACGAAGATGATTAATTTATGATTCTTAATGTAACCGATTAACTTGAGGGTGTTGGAAGTAGAGAAGCCACTGAGTGAATTAAATGAAATCACTGACCCAACTTCTAGTGGATCAAAGGGTGGATTCAGATCAGTTGGTGGTGGTAGCTCATCCACATGGGAAACAAATACCTCATCTTCAAAAACATCCTCGGTCATGGTCATAAAAGGATTTTATTCCTTACACTTGTGCCTTGTAAAATATTTGTCATCATGATTATAGAAAAGACCCTTGAGTTGGCTTTTATCCATTTCTACCCTTGTTAATTTATGGATCTTGAGGGGATTTGAAGGAAGGGTTGGGTTGGTGGGTTTAGGGGGAGGAAGAAAGGATGGTTTTCTGGTCTGGGAGGAGACAATTTGTTGTTCTTCCTTGACTCGTTGAGTAGCTTCCAACCACGTTTGGGGGCGTGCCATGATAACATGAGCACAAATTTCATATTTTAAGCCACTAATAAAGAATTCCTGAAAGAAAGCATCTGACATGCCCTTCGTTCTAAAATCCAAGTGCTCAAAGGGGGCGATTAAGTCGTCCACTATCCCAAACTGATTCAACTTGGTCAAACGTCCTAAATGGTGGGTGTCAAAGTCAAAGCGATCACAAAGCTCTACAACAAACTGTGTCCAAGAAACATACCCTTGGTGTGCCTTTATACACCATTGATACCATGGCCAACATTTTGGATCCAGATGTAGGATACCATAATGAGGCTTGTCTAAAGCATCACCAATGCCATGCAAAGAGAAATAATGTTCCATTTGAGTACCCCAACCTGTGGGATCCGATCCATCAAATTTGTTGACCTCAATTCTAGGAAGGCATAGGTATCGAGGAAGGTGGGTGGAATGAGGAACTTGTTAACGGGAAGAGTCATTGTATCTCTAATAGGAAGGTTTTTTATAAGAGGTAGGGTTCAGGGAGCAACCCATCAATTGGCCGAGTGTGTCTTTGATGTCTTTGATGTTGGCATATTGGTCCTAGAGGATCTGAACAAAGGAATTGAGATTGATAATGTTGGAATTCATAGTCTTGATTTACTCATTGTTTTGGAGGTTATTGGTAATCAAGGTATTGATTTCTTGGGCATGGGTGGTGGCCATTTTGGTAAAGGAAAAAATGGGCAGGTGGGCATGCATTGAATTTTTTTACAGGTGAGGGGTATCATTGTAGATGGGGAAAAAATGTTAATCCATGAATTGTGGCACATTACCCCTTAATTAGGGAATATTACATTAGTAATGTTATTTTTTTTTTATGCCGTCTTGGGTCCATTAGTTTTAATTGTACTTCCTAGTCTCCTATATATACCAAGGGGACCTTTTCATTTGGAATCATCTTGTATTTGGAAATTAATTTGGTGCATAAGAAGGTTTCCCCCTAGAAGAGGCTTATTATTTGAAATTCTCTATTTTCAAGGTGTTGAGTATCTATTCTGAGGTTTTTCTATCCTATCTTGATATTTGGTTTTGAACATTTGGTATCAGAGCTCTAGGTCTTGGTGTTTCACTTCTACATTTGAGACACCTTGGAATTTTTACTATAATTGTTTTTCTATGGTGTTTCAGAAGGAACCCCTTCGAGGATATTTAGTATATGGATTAAGGTACGTGGGGTAAAACTTTCAGCTCCTGAGGCCTTATACTTTCGGATATATAGCCTATGTAATATAGGGTTCTGGAATCATCCTGGATTTAGTCATCTCCGAATTTTCGCTATAATTTTTTTTTTGTAACATTTCATACCCTAAAATATGGAGGATATTCATAGAAGTTATCAAGGTATGTGTGATAAATATTTAATCTTCTGGGTCATCCTACTTTTGTAGATACACCCTGTGCAAGATAGTGTATCTAACTAGTCATATTAACTAGTCTCAAACATATCTTCCGGGTAAACGAGTGATATCTTCTTCAGTGAGTATCCAAATTAAGTGAGACCAGTTCCATTGGACATTAGACATTCTGTAGTATTTCTGGTACAAGTTTCAGAATCAAATATCATATATTGTGATCTTGTCACACTTTACAAGTACGCTCTCCTAGAAGGGACAAAAATCATCAAGGTGTGGGGAAGTTACCATAACTTCCACTTGGCACGTCCAATTTTGATCAGACATGTGGAATTACAGAGGAGACATATCAGAGAGCTACAAAAATAATTTTCCAGACCCATAAGGGTGGAAATTTTGGAGATACAGGAGAAGAAATATCGTCTAGCAGAACCACCTTTAAATCAAGGTTTAAAAGTGATACTTGGCCAACATGCCACCAAAAAAGGGAACTTATACACCGATTAAACCTCCAAACAGTCCTATTTGGACTCTTGATGAAGGCGAAGAAATGCACAGAGACATAAATGATTTAAAAAAGAAGACAATAACAAAATATGAACTACAAGGGATGATGGATTCAACTGAAGCTATGGTGGAGGAAATAATGGATACTAAGATGGAGGGTTTAAAAAGGGAGATCATGGAAGGATTGAAAAATTTTCTAATAGAGAGGACACCTAAAAGTGAAAATGTATCCCATGAAATTCATGATGAGGACACAAGGAAGATGAATCAAGAATGGAGAAACTCTAACTTTGGGTTGAAGACCAACCACTTTCATAAGATCGATATGAGGAAGTTTGATGGCAATGATCCAATCACATGGATACTTTAGATGGACCAATTCTTTGATCTACATGATGTGCCACATACACAAAAGGTACAAATTGTTTCTTTATTTTTAGAACCCAATCAATTTTTTTGGTATCGATGGCTTTGTTCTCACAAATCACTCATCAATTGGACAATTTTCATGGAAGAAATGATAGCACACTATGAGGATATAAGGAGAAATACCTTCTTTAGCCAATTGATAAATCTAAAGCAAAAGGGTCCAGTTTCAGAGCACATTGAGAACTTCCAAAGATTGAATATAAAGGTAACGAATATTTCATATCATCACCTGATTGATGTATTCATAGGAACTTTAAAGGATAACATTCAACATGAGGTTCGCCTTTGGGAATCCAAATTATTGGAGAATGCATCCAGGGTGGCGAGAAATGTTGAAAGTAAAAATATGGCTATGGATACTAGAAATACCACTCCTAACATCTATCGAGAGAATAATGTTCCTTCTTCTAAAACACCTCAACCTACGCGGTTGACACCTCAATGATTTAATGATTTAATTGTGACATCAAGTATGGTAAGGGACATAAGTGTGGTGAGAAGAAATTATTCTACATAGATTGTGAAGAGGAAGAAGAAGAAAAAGAACCATCTCAAGATGAAAATGCATAAGCGATTTCTTCTGAAGCGTTGACTCCCATGATATCATGTAATTCATTGGCTAGAATTAGCACTCAAACCCTCAAGATCGAAGGATATATCAAAAATAAAAAGGTAATAGTCCTAATTGATTCTAGTAGTACTCATAATTTCATTCACTATAAATTGGCCAAATCTCTCAATTGCTTTGTATATCCAGTGCCAGAGTTTCAAGTAATGATTGCAGATGGAGAAAATATCCATTGCTCAGGAAAATGAAATAAGATCAATATTACTATGGGGGAATATGTAATAAATATCCAAATGATTGCTATACCCATGGGTGGTGCTGATATCGTACTAGGAATCCAATGGTTGCAATCGTTAGGAACAATGGCTTTTAATTTTCAAGAAATTTTCATGAACTTTCCATTGGAAGGAAAAGAAATTGAGTTAAGGGGTATCACGGGGAAACCTAGTAAGGTGATAAGTTCCAATGGCATGACAAAATTATTGAAAAAGGGGCATCATGGTGTAATTGCACAACTATGTTCACTAGATGTTCACACATCTAATCCATATATTCCTCTAGATATCCAAGGGATCATTGATAATAATTCCAAAGTATTTGAAGATATTCCCAAAGGTCTTCCACCCACTTGAAATCATGATCATGATATTCACCTAATTCCTGGGAGTGTTCCTCCTAACATTAGGCCTTATGGATACCCTTATGACCAAAAGAGTGAAATTGAGAATATGGTTGAAGAAATGTTAGAGGATGGAATTATTAGACCTAGCCAAAGTTCTTACTCTGCACCGGTGGTAATGGTACTCAAGAAAGATGTCTTATGGTGTATGTGTCCATATTATAGAGATCTCAACAACATCACTATTAAAGATAAGTTTCAGATTCTCGTCATTGATGAATTGTTAGATGAACTACATGGAGCAATATATTTCACAAAGTTGGATTTTCCTTCAGGGTATCATCATATTAGAATGAAGGAAGCAGATATCCAAAAAACAACATTCTGAACTCATGAAGGCCATTATGAATTTTTGGTCATGCCTTTTGGCCTTACAAACACACTTCTGTAAATTCTAACCTTGTACAATATCTATTGCAAACTGATATTCAAAAAAGAGCAGAAAAGATACAATGGCAAATACAAACATTACA
>ML781244.1:307428-324346 GCA_009831015.1 Picea engelmannii | reverse complement strand
TTTCTGCCTTTGAAAAAGGTACCAAAAATGATTGAAACACCTCTTCTTTCCCTTATCCATCAAAAATAGATATTGGATCTGACTTGATAATTCAACAAATGTCCATTCGAAGAGGTTTCAAACCATTCCAACTCAAAAAATCCTGATCTGGGCAAAAATTCGGTCATTCTGGTTGTGATAGGATTTCAGTGGTTAACACTGGAAAAACCTTAACTATCGAGAGCTCTACTTTCGGTGGTTAATGAAGGCGAAATTCAGGGCTAGTTAACCACCGAAAGTGCAGGTTTTCAGAAATAAACTGCCTTGGGAAAAATCAATTTTCTCAACCATGGAAAGGTCTTTTCACACGCTCAAATAGTCGATTGACAATTAGACATCCTAATATTTCCAACGGTACTTTCATATATGAATTTGGAGCTCAGGAAGGCAGTCAAAAGTTCCCTGCAAGATTAGGTATCATTCTCAAAAAAATTGCCAGTGCGTTTGATTGCTAACATTTGACTCTAACTAGGATGGAGACCTCCCTGCGAGGTCTTCAAGAACTTGGTAGACCTTGTGCCTTTAGTATTGGACATGGTGTCATTCAGCTTAATGTATCATCTGGCTATTCTCCAAATTTTGTTGTTATCTTTCACAATCTTCTTTATCTGTAACATGTCTGCTTCAAACGCCCCTGGAAATGTTGTTTGCACATAGACATGGCATCTATTGTGGCAATCTCTTTATTGAGAAGAGAGGTGTTGGACATAGGTAGGATGGTTAGATCTATAACCATGGTTTGGAAATTCGAGAATAACTCCAACCTTGAAATGAGAGCATTGCAGGCAGCTTGAGGTGTTTGACTTTTCATTTTCCAGCAGCTTCAGATAAACTAAGCTCCACGTCTGTACTACCATGGACAACAATTTCATTATCCGTAGAAACAACATTCTCCTCATCTTATATAATTTCTTTTTCCACTACAACCTCTTCTTCACGCTCTTGCTTATCCTCTTCTAATTTCCTCTTCAGTTCTTGCTCAAGTTGATTCCATAAATAATCCTCGCTTATATCTTCCTCAACTGAATGATCAATAATGGATTCTGAGGTAATTAGGTCCTCTTCTTCCTCTCCATCGAGTTCATGGTCTATATATTCTTCACCAGGGGTAGCAAAATATGAAATATCTGATCCTCTGCCCCATGTTGAATTTATATTGCCTTCCATACAAGATGATGATGAAGTTGCACTTTCCATCATTTTTATATCACTAGAGTGCATAATAGTAGACTCAGCACCATCATTGCTTTCACTCATGAGAGCCTTCGATTCACCTTCTGCTGGTGATGATGATGTTGCTATAGATACTGTATGACAATGAGCACCCATGCATAACCATCCTGAAAGTCCAAGAGATGGCCTGGTGAAAACAACAACTTTTGCCATAGTTTGTGCTTGTCTCATAACAACCTGACGGTTGTTTGAAACTGGATGCCAGATTGCACCAGCCCTTGCAACTCTAGCCCTGTTGGCCTTATAAATCGACGATAACTGAGATCCTAATGCCGTCGCAAAACGATAAACTGTACTAAGAAACCTTGTTCTTTCAATCTGCTCTCTAAAATCATTTACCCATGTTGATGTTGTGACTTCAGCACGTAAATCATCCACAGAAGTAGCTGAGAATGTAGGCACAAGATCAGAACCATTGATGACAGAAGTAATGAAGGGCTTGCCTGACTCGGCCAAATCCCAAGCCATATAGGCAGCTGGAGCGAGTATTCCAACAACAAACATTACATTTCTTCATTTGACAGTTGCGTTTCTCCTTTGGACATATACACACACATTCTCCGCTTGCAAATCGGGTGTTTTCGACAACTGCCTATTTGCATTCATATCTCGAATCCCCCATGCATCGAATGATTTAGCTCTGTTGGCTTTGTATCTTGGAACGCCGATGTAAAACAAAACAAGCATCGACACCTGTACAATCTTCTTGAGATGTGATCCTTGAGGTCCTATCAATCGTGAGAGATAGTCCCGATTTAATCTAAGAGTGACTAAACATGGAGATTTTTGTTTAGACTGTTCCCGTGGATTGCTGATCTCTTGTTCCATAAAATCTAAAATATGTTTACGAGCTTCAAAGGCAGGATCAAGACACTGAAAAATAATATCGAGAGGTATACCAACGTTTTTGATGTCCAACTGCATATATGTCACCCCTTTCCTTGTCCCAACAATCTTGAAGTCCATATCCCCCAAATGATCTTCCAGACTGAGTATATCGGTCAAAATTTGATAATCTTTCACCTCCCCTATAGAAGGATCAACTTCAGTCACAAGTCCTATGGAAATAGCTGCAACATGTTCCCTGAGTGGAACCCCATTATCCATCAGTGCTAAACTCCCTCCACAAACAGTTGCCATAGGTCGGATCGACAAAGACTGTTTCAATGGAACTTTGAGCCAAGCTCTCAACCCTCTCCAATGTTTGATGAGAAATTGTGTAAAGATTAAATTGTTTTTCTGAATTTGTACTTTTGCTGCTAGTTTTAATTGAGGCTCAATCAGTTTGATTGCCTCCCTATGTGCAAGATGTAATGCATCTATCAAATCTGTGTTTGGAATTTCACAAACCTGTGTTTCTATCATAAGTGTCTTATCACGAGTACAAGAGTAAATAATATTGAGGTCACTTAAGCTTAGCTCATCCATATCAGGATTGACAACAAATTTCCCATCTATTCTTCCAACACGCACCACCCCTATAGGGCCATCCCATGGAATATCTGATATTGTTAATGCAACAGATGCAACAGTGGCAACCATTACATCAGAGTCTTGTTCACCATCAGAAGAAAGAACATTAGCTATTGCCTGCACATTGTCATAAAATCCTTTGGGAATAATGGATGAATGGATCTGTCAATAACATGGCCACACTAAAGCTCATTCTCCTTGGGAGCACCTTCTATTCGCATGAAAGTGTTTGGAATTTTTCCTTGTGCATATTGTTTTTCTTGATAGTCGACCATGAGTGGCAAAAAATCCTGATCTCCACACCCCTGTTGAGATACAACAGTTGAAATCACCTTAGTCTCTTTGATACCAAGGACTACAACACCAACTGCAAATCTTGCAAGTTTCCCAGTCTCAAATGTACCTCTGCAAACCTGCAACCTGCCTGTAGTCTGCTCTGTTTATTCATGAAATCAACAATTGAAAAAGATCTAATTGCTCGTATGAGGAAATTATTTCTCCGCCTACTCCTACACTAACCAATTGCATTGCTTCTTAATCAAGTGAAATCACACTTCCAATGAATCCATTTAAGAAAATGATTCACTGATAACATCCCTGATCTGGACCCAAGAATTAAAGGAATGCCTAGAATGCATAAATGCATTTTAAAAGGATGACAGAACCATCCTTCTTCTGACAAATTTTTTTTGACATTTATGCTGCTCATAGATTCCAAATAATCGGTAATAGGATCATTAAAATCATAAGGGAATATCTCTTTATGGTGTTGTTCCAACTGAAGGTTGAAGTACTTATGCGAATGGCTTTCAATGATCTCATATTTAACTCTATGCTGCTCAACCTCGGTCAAAAGAACATGCATAATGCATTGCTGATCTAAACCTTTCTGCTCATCATCTTCCTCTTCATGTATGCTGCAATTCCCCTGTGTCTGCAAATAAAAAAACTGAAAGTTGTCCTTACTATCTATTGTAGAATTGAAACTATCTTCTACTGATATGCCAATCTGTTCAACATCTTGAATGTTTTCAGAAGGAATAATCTGATCATCATGACAGTTTAAGATAGTAAATTCATTTGGCATAGTTTCAAAAACATCTATACTATGGATTCCACCGTGAAGATCATCAATGTATCGATCACAATGTGAGGTATCCCTTATAACAGTATACTCTTCATGACTATATGAATCTTTAGTCAATAAATGAAATTCATGACAACATTCGAGATATAAAAGATCAGCTGAAAATATTTCTTTGCAAAACAAATGAAAGGCAGCATGAAAATCTTCCAAAGAGCTAATACTGGCAACTGGAAGTGACCGACACCAATCAGGAGTGATCCCCTCTAAAGAAAACTCAAAGAGCTTGATCTGAACATCCTCATGCACAATTTCAAGCCGGTGAATAAAGTCATGAAAATCCATCAAGTATTCAGCTGGCACTTCCCACTCTTCTCCTCGAAATCTGGAAATACTTATTTCCCATTCATCTCTAGTAAGTAATGGATTAGGGAAACCAACAATCTTTGAAAAATCACAGAAGGCATACCTCTTTTCTACGATTATGTTCATGTCATACCAGTGGAGTCGCCAACAGATCCGTCCTTCATGGAGTCGCCAGATAGATGATTACAACCAATTGATGTCCAGAATTTGTCTATCATCAAAGCTGGATCTATGTCATCTCCCAAGGAAGATGAGCTTCAATCTCCTCTCCCCGGCAGCGACACCAATTTGTTATCACTCCAGGAAACTCTCCTAGGCTGTAAGTCAGAGATGCCTGGTAACTTAATCTTTTGGTAACTGTTTTCTCAATAACAAGTGTGGGCTTGGATCAAGTCGAATGACTGAATCATTTCTCACTCAAAACATGCATGAACACATTTAGATGGACAAGGCTTTCAACCACAAATGCTCAGAGAGTTTACAAATAAAGAGATGTATGGAGAAATAATTATTATATCAGCAGAATCACATATAAAGCATATATGAATGGCCAATTACAATAATCACAGGAATACTTGCAAAGTTTAACTTATGAATGCAATGATAAGATGAAAGTTATCGGGCATAAACAAGCATAAAAGCATGAATATAATATCCAGGTGCAAGTACAGAATAGATAAGAAGATGAAATCTTAACAAGTTATGGCAAAAGAATCTTGTATTACTTAATATGAAAATGAGAAGTTTGAGTACATAATATGAAAAAGTCTCCAAAGTCTAACCCTCAGTTCCTCTTCTACCTTTAGCTTTATAGCTTTACAATGTAGTTTTGAGATCCTAAAAGCATGGATCAAATATGCTAAAGATAGAAAGTCAAAATTCAGTTTGCAGAAGATAAGGAATGATCCTCAAAATGAGGTCAATCCCACATTTCATGGTCTTCATATCTTGTAGAGTCCTTGTGTAGTGCAAAATAGCCTTCCAAGGCTGAGTGATGACTCTTCAAAGAGATACAATTCGAATTTGTTGAGGTGCGCAAAAAATCCTGATTTTCTGCCTTTGAAAAAGGTACCAAAAATGATTGAAACACCTCTTCTTTCCCTTATCCATCAAAAATAGATATTGGATCTGACTTGATAATTCAACAAATGTCCATTCGAAGAGGTTTCAAACCATTCCAACTCAAAAAATCCCGATCTGGGCAAAAATTCGGTCATTCTGGTTGTGATAGGATTTCAGTGGTTAACACTGGAAAAACCGGGTGCTTTAACTACCGAAAGCTCTGCTTTCGGTGGTTAATGAAGGCGAAATTCAGGGCTAATTAACCATCGAAAGTGCAGGTTTCCATAAATAAACTGCCTTGGGAAAAATCAATTTTCTCAGCCGTGGAAAGGTCGTTTCACACGCTCAAATAGTCAATTGACAACTAGACATCCTAAGATTTCCAACGATACTTTCAGATATGAATTTGGAGCTCAGGAAGGCAGTCAAAAGTTCCCTTCAATATTAGGAATCATTCTTCAAAAAATTGCCAGTGCGTTTGATCGCTAGCAGGACCACAAAGGAAAATACTGATAAGTGATAGGTACCATGATGATCAGGGAGAAAAGAGGAATCCAATGGGATAGGGCCCAAATAAGGGTGTCAGGAAGGGGGTTGGGTCCAGGAAGAAAATTTTCCTATTCAATGCAATCATGATTGATTTTTTTAGGGTCCAAGTGCTCGAACACATCTGAAGTGTCCAAGAGAGGTGGAAAATATGGTCGAAGCAATTCCACATTAAATATCAGGTGCAAGCCAAGGAAAGGGGGGATACTTAATTCAAAGTCATTTTCACCCACAACCTTGGTGATTGTGTAAGGCCCGTATTAGAGTGGGTGGAGCTTATGATGAGGTCCTATGTCGCACTATTTTTTCAAATGCAACCATCCCTTATCTCCCACTTGAAACTTGTGTGGTACATGATGTTGATCATGGCACTGCTTGTACTTGTTGTTGAATTTCTGCAAAATATCATGAACTTGTTGTTGGATGTGTTGGATTTTCTCAACAAATTTGGTTTTTTGTTGGATGTGTTGAAAAACATGATCGCGGAGCAATGAAATAAAACAAATGAGAAAATAAAACACATAAGATACACAATACAATATAGAAACAGATATACATGGTTCACCCAGTGTGGGCTACGTCCATCAGAGAAATTGCAAGGTCCTTCCTTTATTATTATCCATCAAAACCTCCTCTTCCTCATCTTTAAAGGGTTTGATGTTGTGGTGCAGGAAACATTTTTGGCTGACACATATGTCTCATCCCTAGTTGAGCCAACTGATGGTGTATGGCCAAGGATGCAATGCCATTGTTAGGTTCAACCTCTTTGTGACTTCTACTAATATTAGGTTCTTTTGGTTATCATTGTCAACAATGAAATGGAGGGGGTTCCCCTTCACCCACATCTATGAGTGGAAGAGGCACTCCCCTTCTTCAGGCTTCTCTGGTTTCTCTAGATGGACTTTTATCACAGTGATGGTGACACTAGGTTCTACATCAATGATTTGTTTTCCCTTATCCGATCCTGAATCAGAGTCTAAGTCACCATCCTATTTTGAGGCTTTTTTCTTAGCCAACAATGACTATTTGGAGTGACATTAATCAATTTTGTGGCAAGGGATTTTGTGCAACTCACACCACTTTCCAGTGTCCTTCTTTGACTTATTGTTACCCTTCTTTGCTTGTGGCTTGGATTGGTTGCCCTAGGGTTGGCCATCCTTTTTCTGTCCTATTATTTGGGAGTTAGGGCCACCTTTATCGTGCTTTTGTTGCGATGGGTTTGACAAAATAAAAATTATTCTTTTGCTTGAACTTTTGCTCAATCTTGAAAACATATCTGTAAGCGACTCCCAGTGAGGATATATCTAGGACCTCCATATCTGTTTGGATGTACCTATGTAGTACATTGTAGTACTTCAAGACTAGGTACCACTCATAATATTTAATACCCATCTTTGTGTGTAAGGTATGGAATATGTCGGTGTACTCTTGCATTGTTTGGTCTCTCTCCTGACACAGAGTTGTCCATCTCATGTACTCGTCATCATAGTTTCCAATAGGCTAGTATTTCTCCTTGAGGGCATCAACAAAGTCTACTCAAGTGGGTTATGGCCAAAACATTGTAGACTCATCTCCGACATGTTGCTCACAATAAGTTTCCCACCAATATTTGACATGGGGAAGGGCTTTAAGGGGTGTGAAGGTGATATTTTCATTGTTGGAAAATTTTTGGACAGAGAAATAACCCTTTAGTAGACTTAACCATTTTTCCAAAGCGTCGACATCTATCCAGCCTTCAAATAAAGGAATATCAAAGTTGATTCATACCTTGAAGGATGACTCACCTCTGAAGTAACTGTTGGATGAAGGTGTCGTCATTGTTGTTGGAAGCCACCAAAGGATCTGGGTGAAATTATCCATCATCTTGTTTCTTTGTTGCACGAGGGATTCCTTGAGAAATAATTTGATAGTATCTCCTGCTCCATCGTCTCTATTTTCTTCCACCATGGGAGGTCACTTGGGGTGGCAAGAGTGGTTTTCCTCAAGAGAAACTAGCTCGAGAACCAACTCTCTATACCCTGACCTCTTCAGGGACATGCACTAAGAAACAACAAGGAGGAGATTTCTCTGACACCATTAATCCAGATTATATTGAGAATGAAATGAAGGAAGAGTTATAACAAGGAAATACATTGAGATATTGCAAGAAACACAATAATAGAGTTAAACTCATATTCTATTATTGATTATCTGGAATACAAAATACTATAAAATGCAAAGCACACAAGATAGCTAGAATGGTGGTAGCTTATCTTTGAATAGAGAGATGTGAAGGCTACACTCATTCGCAAGAATCCCATTACAAAGAGGTATAAAATGGATTTTAACATAAAGAATCAATGAGAAATCCATAAACATCCAAAACCCTAACCCCAGAAGATGAAATGCCAAAAGGTTTGTGTGTCTCGATGTGGTTAGTTGATACGTTAATATTATTTTTTTGGGGGGGGGGACTTTTTCATAAGATCTATGTTTTGGGCGCTTGGTACCTCGTTGGAAAGGTCTAGCCAAGGAGTACACATTCCATTCATCCTAGCATCTACCTTTGCTTACATTCTAGACATCGTTGCATAAAAAAACATCATTTAGGGCCTCAAAATGACCCCTGAAGTTTGGGACCCGAAAAATCGTAGAAAAACTACCAATATGAGGAACCATTTTTAATTAGTGGAATAGGTGGGTGGCCACCAATATCCACAACTTATCAAAGTTAGTGCAGGAACCGTGGTTAATGATTCATTTCCCAATGAGTCATTATTTCTCATTGAATTTTCTAATCCTTAATGGTATGGGGATGTCTTGGTATATCTCCAAACCCAATGGTTTAACCCTCAATTATCCATAAATGAGCGTAGGTGTATGCACCATCAAGACAAAAATTACCTCATCATTGGCAACACACTTTATCAATTTGGGGTAGATATGGTCTTGAGTCATTGTCCTGTCCAAGAAGAAGTTGGGCATGTTTTAAATGATTTCCATGCTAAAGCATGTGGAGATCATCTTTCTAGTCTTGCCACTACCTAAAATATATTGCATGTGGGATACTTTTGGCCTACGATCCTCAAAGATTGTATCACTGCAATTTAGAAGTGTCACCCTTGTTTGGACCCTTTTCAAAGTGGGAGATTGATTTCATGAATTGTATTCCTTCCTTGGCTAATGGCCATGATTACATCATCATGTTTGTCGACTACTTCACTAAGTGGGCCAAGGATATGCCTATGTATTCCAATGTATTTGAAATTGGGTTTAGCACATCCCAAAAGTTTCGTGACATGTTTTAACCCCCTCTCGTGGATCCTAACTCCGATGATTGCGGAGGAGATTAAAATCTGTGGGTTTTTTTCTAACGACAATCATAGTCAACTGAATGGTATCAAAGAGACAGGTATTGAGTTTGAAACTCACCCAACATATGTTGTGGGGGATATTATTGGACATTGGGTTCAGTGATTCTTGTGAGTTTCACAACATGGGTTAACCCCCTCTCGCAGATCATAACTCCAACGAATGTGGCAGAGATTAATGCCTGTGGGTTTTGGTCTAATGAAAATTGTAGTTCACCACCATGATGGAACCATATGATTACTTTTCGTGTTCAATCATAGCATTGCTAGGTTTGGGGTGCCTAAAACCATGTCATGGATCATGGGTCACATTTTTGTAACAAAATGACGAGTGAACTAGTTGTTAGGTTGGGTTTTCATCATAAGAACACAACACCTTATTATCATTAGGATAAAAATCAAGTAGAATCTATCAATCATGTTTTGAACACAAACATCTAGCAAATGGCAGGGAAATAAAAAACAAACTAGCACCTTATGTTATTTTTGGCATTTTGGTCATATCGAACCTCAGAAAAAACTTCCATCGATTTCACACCATTTGAACTTGTCTATGAAATGGAGGTAGTATTACCTATTGAATGTGAAATCCCTTTGTTAAAACTAGTCGTATAACTCTTTCCAAACACTTTTTCTAAAGAAGAATGTCTCTTATATTTGGCCCATCTAGATGCAAGTCATCGTGAAGCTATAATGGCCAATGCGACTCATAAGAAGTGCATAAAGGCTCAATATAATAAATTTTTCATCCTCATGTCTCCACAGAAGGTGATTTGATTTTGTTATGTGATTAAGACCATGATAAGTTAGGAATAGGTAAACTTGAACCCCCATTGCATGGTCCATACCTCATTATTCATGTATTGGAGAAAGGGGCCTACACGTTAGTTGATTATGAAGGAAACACTTTCTCAGAGCCGGATAATGGGATCTATCTCAAAAATTATTATACATAAGCTACAAGGCCACATATTGCTTTGTATATGATGTATTTTTAGTGGTGTGGTGTGAGTGCTTGTTCTTTTTGTGTGCGGATTGATTTGGTTTGATGCTTATCATGATGATTTGTAGATGTTAGTGTATACCCTGATTTATGTAGGATTCACGGATGGTGTTGGTCATATTACCCAAAACATTGCTTCTTCCACTTGGCTGATATTCTTGCCCATAGAAAAAATGGTGAGTTCACAAGGCATTTTCCTCAACCCTACAACCAACAATATTGTGGAATATAGTGCGATCGTTGAGCTATTGTCTAAATCTATTGCTCTCAACATTTTCAAGTTAGTTGTACTTTTGGATTCTCAGTTAGTGGTATCACAATTGAACAACATCTATTTGGTATGAAATCCTATGCTTTTTAGAAAATTCTTAAGAGTGCACCTTCTTGAGAGGCATTTTGAGTATGTTGTTTACAATCATGTTCCAAGAAGTTCAAATACATTGGCTATTTTTTTAGCTAATTATGTGCTAGATTGACATTTGTCACATTAAATTAAGCATTAACACAGGCATGCATGTACATAAAACATAATTTTTCAAGCACATCATTTGAAGCAATAGGTAAGAGTCGAATCATCTATATATATAAAATATTGTATCAAGTACATCATCATGTTCAAAATATGTAGTGCACAAAATTGGGCCAAATAGGCCATCATGATACAAATTCTAGATATATGACAAGAGACTAGCTAGATATATCTATTGTAGTACAAAACGAGGGGATATTTTCATCTAGTCCTCCCTAGGCATGTGAATCTCATGATAGCACACAATTGCGTTGGCCACTTGACTCAACAATCAGATAAAAGGATGAGGGAAACCTACAAGGTGTCAAGTTAAACTCCATGGGACATCATCTTGTAACATCTCGGTTCTAACCCTTATAAACTATAATTTATTATGTAAATATGACTTAGGCTGGTGAGCTGGTAAAGTTGAAAAGGGGCCAGAGTGCCTAGGAAATGTAACACTTCATATACATTAATAAAATACATCGTTGGTTGCAAGACCGACAAGGATAAAAGAGATAGGGGGCTATGATTCCACGAGAGAGGGGGCTTGAGGGGATAAGTCTTGTTATTATTATTTTATTTACCCATAATTGATTGTATGGAGAAGAGGGTGTTACATGAGATTCTTGGGAGGGAGGCCATGTGGCTCTTGTCTTCATGTAATTATTTAAACATCCCTTGGGGGTTGTTTTGGGGTCATGCTTCCCTTGGTTCATCCTCTTCTCACTAGTTCACTTGTTCTTCTTCCTCTTCACTCACTACTGCGAGTTTATCTTCTCTTGGGATGAGCATGGAAACGAATGGCAGGAAGAGGAGAGCCATCGTTGAATGGCTATAATGATTTACTGATCATTCTAGGAGGGAATGGATTCATGTGTGCATGAAATTGATGGCATTTCGAATGGAACTATCCACACCTAAGAATCCTTGGAATTTCCAGTAGGGAGATTTCTTGACTAGTAGCACTGGAGCCGTGGAGAGAAATGGAAAAACCTCAGGGATTGTATGGTAGAGAAAGGTGTTCATTTCTTGGGGTTGTGTAAGGTGAGGGGGAAAGAGAGCTGGAAATTAGGATTGATGTGAGGTTGGGAAACCTGAGAGCTACTTAGCCAACTACTGTGTATTTATACTTGGCCTAGGACCCATCCTTGTGGATTCATGGCCCTGAATCGGGGGTGACCTGTTGTTGAGAGTAAATGAACAACAACGTCTATGGTTGGGAGGAACGTCCTTGGTCTGTAGACAATTGGTGAACATTTACTTGCAAAGATAAGTGTTCTCTCTGTTTTATGTTTAATGTATTCCGTTGTGTATTTAATTATCTATGAGATATGTATTCTAATGTGCTTGTTTGTCTGCTGGTTATTTGTTGTGCATGGAACATTGTTTATCTCTTTTATGTTGTGGCATGGATCTTGTCTTATGCATGTGATGCACATGCTCCTAAAATTGTTGAGAAACCCTTTGCCTTCAAATTAGAGATCAGAGAAATGAGTCTTGGGACTGCAAAGTTCCTAGCCTGCGGGTGGTTGGGTGTGTTGCATCCTGTTTAAGTGACGTAGCTCAGCCTCTGGGTGGTCGGGTATGTTGTAGATTGGTATCAGATCTTTTGGTTGAAACACTAAGCCAGTATGGGATGAGTTTGTTGGTCAGAGTCTCGTGGTTGAGATCAAATTATGACCATGAAGTTGAAAATATCAGTAGGAATGGCGTTGCAGAATCTACGCAGGAGTTAGAACATCATAGATCCTTTGTGAGGGTTTGAAGGATCGTGACTATCCTCTTCAAATTTGGGAGCGATTGCCACTATGGGATTAAGAGAGATCTGGGATCATTGGATCGGAGGGTAGGTGAACAAGGGTTGTCCGATGAAAGCGAAGAAAAGTTTAAGTCACAACCATCAGATTTCTTGGAGAGAGATCGACGACTAGGAGGAATTGCGGGGAACCAAGTTACATGGGAGTTAATTCCCCAAGGCAGTCCTGCAATCCAAACCACAGTTTCACTGAGGGGTTACGTGTTAGGATCAAAAGAATTGCGGGGCGAAAGGCGGGTTACTTCAAACCGTCGATGCATGCCCCCGCAAATCGAAAGGCGTGTAGTGATGTGAAATGCTAGTGCTTGAAAATCGAAACTCTGAATAGCCAAGGTAGCTAGGGACTATTGATATATAGGAGGACACATGTCAACTAATCATGTGCTCCAGATAAAACACTTCTAGAAAAAGAAAGCGAGGAGAAGTTTAGAATTGAGATTTTTGGACCCCGGAGATCTAAAGTAAATCTCAGTCATCCGATTAAGGAGGACACATGGTGCAAATTCATGGACTCAGGGTGAAGACCTGAAGTGAATCTTGGTTGTCCGATCCAGGAGGACACATGCCAGAAATATGTGCACTTTGAAGGAAAGTGAAGGTTGAAATTTGAGGTTTTCGAAGTCCGAATACCCGAAGAAATAATAGTCGTCGATCTATAGGAGACACGCGTCAGTAGATCACGAGCTTTAGATAAAATCATTTCGGAAAAAGTTGAGGGTTGAGATTTATGAAGCCCAAAATTTCAAAGTGATGTGGCTTGCGGACGTCACTTGGGATGACGTGAACACATGGGATATGTGCCACATGTTAGTAAGTTTTGATCATATAGAGTATTGGGGTGTCGGTTAGAATGTGACATGTGTCACCCACCTGATTGGGCCACATGTCTGCTTCCAGTATTTCACCACATGGCCATAGATCATGTAGTTTGGAGATGGGACACTCCAGAGGGGAAAGATGTGACAGGTTGCATTGGGTTGAAAACTCCCGAAGGTCATAGTACATATCGATCGTTGATCCTACAAGACACACGATAGTAGATCTTGCAGTGGTTTGGAGGATCGATACTCCAAGAGAAAGTGAAGGCGTAGAGTTTGAAACTCCCAAAGCTTGAAGAGCCAAAGAGATTTACAGTCATTTATCTGCAGGAGGACATGCGTCGACAGATCATCGACTTCGAGTGAAACCATTCTGGGAGAAAGTGAAGGCGTAGAGTTTGAAACTCCCGAAGCTCGAAGAGTTGAAGAAATTCACAGTCATTGATTTGTGGAAGGACACGCGTTGACAGACCATGAAATTTAGGTAAAAGCGTTCCGAGGGGAAGCAAGGGGGGAAAGTTGAGACCTCTGAAGGCTAGAGTTCCAAAGTGGATGTCAATCATTGATTGTGAAAGAGGAAGAGGGTCGTTGATCTGGTCCTGGTTGAAGGTTCCAAAGTTGTGAAGCATCAAAGATCGAAGTCAATGTTAATCGTTGATCTACTTCGGGAGCTTTCCCAACCAATGATCAAGTTAAGTGGAAGGATAGCGTAAGTGGAGGTGTTAACCAACAACAAGCGGTCACCACCGCTTTATGACTCATTTGGTGGGTAATCACTTCATAGGAATTGCTACTCCAGAATTTAGGAGCCACAAATATTTGAAGTTCCGAAGTAAATGAGAACCATCCAGCTCGTCATGACATTAAGACGTGACTGTTGATTTTGATAAGTGATCAAGCACTTCTTAGCTTAGCACCTGGTCACCACCTGTGGTTGTATGGAATAAAAAAACAAAGGGAAAAGAAGAGGCAACGCTCAAATCAATAAGCCTGTGGTTTTGCACATATGGTCATATGTAAATGGTTTGAAGGAAGCGCCTCATAAAGATTTAATTTGACAAAGAGTTAACAATAGAATAATACAGAGAATTGATAAAGGATCAAAATATGATTTGTTTGTGAACTGAGAACACAACAGAAGAATGAGTACGATATAATGAGTCGATCCATGTATGTGATCAACTCATGAATACAAAATAACTGACACACAGTCATGATTAAAAGAGAGTTAATTCATGAGCATTACGAATAAAGGATAAAAAGGAAAAATGATATTAATTAAAGAATAATATTATCATTTAAATGAAAATGTACTTGTAAATTTAATTGACAAATTTTGTATGATATGTATAGTTCTAACAAGATGGTTTCTTGTAGGTTTATCAGGATTAGAGGTATAACCAGATCAATTCAAGAATAGGATCATATGTTAGGGTCATGGAGGCATGACTTTGCTTACAAAAGTTGGATGAGGTACTACAAAAGAAAGAATCCTCACATGGGACATGAAGCTAGCAGGTGAATAATGTCATTAATGGGCATAGAAAGGAAAAGTAAGACTCCATAGACTTGAAGGTAGAGATGTGTAGACAGTTGCAAGATTGATGTGGAAGGAAACAAAGAGCTTAAGAGGTGGTGTGTGAATAATATATATGTGTCAAGCATAGGAATTTTAGGGAAGGATTTGTTAGATATGACTTATGTATTGTCTAAAATCTTAAATTAGATTTCACGGTGGTAGCAAGATGCCAATGCAGAGGAATTGGAATGCTCTCTCACTTCAAAAGTGGCATTGAATGAAAATGGATTTTCATTGGGGAATGGTACTAAGTGGGAAAGAATGGCCAGATGGAACATGGATGGAAAAGTGTTCAGACCCAAGGAACCATAGTGAAGATGAGAAGAATGGGAGCACACAAGGCATTAAGGATCTAAAGGAATTCAAGGACAACCAACTACAACAAAAATATATAAATAAATAAGTGAATTGAAACATAAATGCACTAGAGTGCATGAAGCATAGAATGAAGTTAAATTGCATATGCATTAGTAGGCATGCTGACAGTAAATGCTTGGTGCATATGGATGTGTAATTTTGCATATGTACATGCTTGGATATGCATATAACATGCTGGTGAACTTAGAATAGTCCGGTATTATGAAATAATGTTTGAATATGACTAAAGGATGGATTATGTATTTAGGAAAAATGATACAGTAGGGTTAAATATGTGAATGTTGTTGTTGCTTATAATTTCCATTGAGGTGAAGACCCATGAGGATGGAAGGAATGGTGATCAATATGATGAAGGGGGAAGTCTGTGAGCTTCTACAAATATTAGTTAGTCAGACAACAACAAGTAGGTTGGTAACAACCTGGCAGGTATGCATTTAGTTTCTGTTGATGCATACATGTTGAAGGGGATCGAGGTAAGGATTCCCCCAGTTAATTTTCAGTATTTAAATTGATATGTAATGGCCAAAGGCCTAGAGTGTGTAAGTGTTGTTGATGCTAGAATGCACTTAGATAAAATGGCAGTTGCATATTATGTTATGATTGGTTATGGGATCATAACCAGGTTAATTCAGGAGACATACTCCTTATATAACAATGAATACCCATAGAGCTAGTCACGTGTGAGACCATAATATGGTTGGATATGGAAGGGCTATAGTGATATGTGAGTGCTCGATGGTATCTACTATATACCTGATGTTTTGATTGCAACCTCTTTGCTAACACTGAAGAGAACTTAAGGATTATATTCTTGGTGTTGTGTTTGGGTGGAAAAGGAAGGTAACCAAATAGTTAGGCAAGCAGTAGGAAGTGTGTGGATGATGTGTTGAATCATTGGCCAGACCTTCCAACTCATCATGGTGGAACACATGACATATTTATGTGGTATTATGTAGTCAATGCATGGATGCATTGTGTAGATGTGACCACGGGTATTGGCACATTGATTGCTATCTTATTAACTGTGGCATTATGAAAAGTCTGTGTGACTGATAATATAATGATGAATTCATTCCAATTGATAGTTGGATTAATAGAAGTAATTGAATTGTAGTTGTAAATAATTCTGAGAGCACTTTGTGATTTTGTTTTGAATAATTGCCATGAGAATATATGTCTTGTACATGAGATAGTGACAATTTGTTTTCCTGAGGAATGTTGAAATTGCAGGAGGAAAGGGGTATTGGATATGGCAGTGTTGTAAGCCCATAAAGAAGACCAATGCCTATTGCTACAAGAGTCAAATTGTTATGAGCAGAAGTTCATGTCTAGAAGTTTTAGTTTTCCCATATAAAACAGTTTTGGGAATTATGATTTGATAATTATTGGCGAATTGTTTTGGCCGAATGTAAATTGAAGAAATTACAGGTAGAATGGTCTTGGATATGGCAGGGATGTAAGCCCATAAGGAAGACTAATATCTACAGTTGTAGAGTGTTAAGGTCCTAACCCGAACGTAGGTAGATCAATGTATTCGGATGTAATAAAGGTCAATATTAATAAGACCTTTCAATAAAATAGAATAAGGCAGATGTAAGAAGACCTAATAGAAGCTTCCGCTTCTAGAAGGATCTTCCTCTAGATGCTTCTTTTTAGT
>ML781244.1:249076-294069 GCA_009831015.1 Picea engelmannii | reverse complement strand
ATATATATATATATATATATTTTAATTTATGATCTTTTAAATAATCATAAATTTAAATTTCTAAAAAAAATTAAATTCCTTTTAATATTCAATAAATTTATAATTGAAATAAATCTATATTAATGATATTTAAGACCTAGACTTAATTGATCTTATCTCTTTAATTTCAACTTCACCTTTTATACCTCATTTCTTTATATAAATAATAAACACTAAAAAAAAATTAAAAGTTTTTATGTTAAAATCCAATAAAACCATATATGATTTCAAAAAGTTCGTTTGCCATTTAGATTCCTAGCTCTCCTTGTGGCTTCTCCTTAGCCCATATTATAGAATTGGTGAGATCCTTGGTGGGTATGGGTTTACATAAGGTCTATCATCATTATTGGCCATCTAATTTGAAAATTGTTATTTGGTCGAGTCTTGCTCATGGCTTATCATCACACAATAAATCACTTCAAATTAAAATAATATCAACATAGCTAAAATACCATGAACAATTTATCCCTACATGATTTTTCATTTGTCTATACATAATGATTCGATTCAATAATTATTATTTCATATATTTAAAGAAAATCTGAAGTATATATTTGACTATGTGCATTGCAAAAGACCATAAGTCGCACTTTATCCATATTGTTGGGTCGCCAAAATGTCATCTTTTCACCATTTTTTATTTCAGTTTTTATCATTTTTCACTTTCTTGTAACCTTGCATTAAGATCATTTAAATGATTACGTGTGGGATTAGACTTATTATTTTCCAATGCATTTATTTTAGTATTTTAAGTGAGTTTATGATTAAATACTAGAAAAATAACATGGTTTGACTTATATATCAAAGTTGGATGAATTTTATGATGTTTACAGGGGTATTTGAAGACTCCAACAAAGTCATATTTGACCACCAAGCCCCAAATTCGAATTTCCTCTTCAACCCCTTGAAGATTTGATGAAGATTTGGAGATTCACCCAAGTATCTTGGATGGAGAAGAATCATGGAAGAAATATTTGTGAGAGGCTTTGTAAAGATATTACTTGCTAGGTGCTAGCACATGGTTGTAACCACATGAGACATTTGTGGATCTAGGAGAGATTTGTGGATATGAATTCATTGTTAGTTATCTTAGTTTTTGTATAAATAGGAGTGCCTCCTCCATTCCAAAGGGAGGACTTTTAGAGCATGTGTCCAACTTATGATGGAATAAAATAAAAGATTTTTTTCACGTAAATTTTCATTTTCTAGTTTTAGATGTATAATGCTTTAATTTAGTGCATGAAGTTATGGAATAGTTTGTTACTTTGTTCTTAGGAGAATTGAGCTCACTCCAAAATAGATCATAGTAGAATTTTATTTCATTGTATATTGTTTCTTTATTTTATGCAATCTGATTATCATAGAATAGTTGTTGCTTATGAAAACAAGATGATTTTTAAGTTAAGCAGAGGACTAGGAATGCCATCTATTTCCTCTGATAGAAAAGGCCCTAACTTTCTCACAACTTCTCACTTAGTGTTGTATCAAAAAGCATCATAGTTCCCTGCTTTCCTAGATTAATTTTCCTTTATGCAAGTGTGATTAAAACCCTCTTTTCAAATCCTTTAATTTCATATGTTGGCAGCGTATTATTGTAAGGAGCTTACATTCATTGTAGCATATTTCACATTACAACCTGATTTTCTATCAGTGGAGAAATGACAACCTAGGATTGAAAGAGTTAGGATTTGATTGAATTTTCTTAGCTTAGAGTTAGTTGCCTACTCCTGCATCTATTGTGCCAACATCATCACAAGCTTATGAGTATCCCTAGTTGATAATTTAATAGAAAGCAATTTAAGCAATTAAATTTCTTGACACATATGACATCACAATCATATCTATAACATAATAGTCATAATATTACATATGCATTAAAAAAACCATCACTATCATATATATGGTTGGGTGCACAAAGTCGCTACCCTTTTTTTGTTGCAATGTGACCACAAATCCATGGTTAGTTTTTGGAACATGAATGATTTCTTGTGTAAATATTTTTGGTCTTTGTTGAAGCTCTATGCATGCCACCATTGTGTGAAACCAATTTTTTTGTCAATTTGTAATAAAAAAAACATGCATGTGTTAAAAACATGTGTGTTTCTAAAGCGTGTACTGTTAAAAACATGTGCACATTCCTCCATGTAAAAATAAAAATAAAAAATGATTGTATCCTTTATTTTTCCCACAATTTGTGGTGCTTTCTCCCTATTTCTTCTCCCCAAGTACAACCACTTTTTTGCTAATTTGGCCTACTCTCAGTGAGGACAAGTAGGATGGATATTGACATTGTTGGCACTTGGCATTTTTCGTGAGAGTAGATTTCATTTATATGTAGATTTTATTTGAAATTTTACTTTATATTTGTTAAATTATAGAATTTATCTATTTTTTAAAAATATGTTTAGTTGTTACTTTTATTCCGCCACTATGGAGAAAAACCCCAATCCAAACCCAAACCCTTATCTACCCACAAGACCCATACACATAAATTAATCAATGTAATTTAGATTAACTTAGAAACTTAATTGGTGAGCTTAGGAACGATAGAGAACCATCTTCTGTTTAATTGGACACTTCATTTGACAACATTGTTGTTTCCATTAGCCATGTTTGTGGAAAATCATCTTATATATCAGAATATAGGGATAAGATGAGAGAGTACTACTCAACTGACATTAATAAGGAAGAAGCGAAAAAGTTTCATATAACCAAAGAGATGATTATGCAATTGTTTATTACCAACCAACTCACTGATTGTACAAATAGGTGTTTTTTTTTACTTTGGAATATATATCCCTAGGAAACCTATCAGGTACTTCCCCTCATTCCTAGAATGGTACCTAGGGTAAACTAGATTTGTTAGAAGCTCGAGGCTTTTTCAACATAGGACTCAAGGCCATTACAACAAGATACTCATTAAGAGCTCAACATGGCACTTGTGAGAATTAAACCTGGGTGGCGAGGATAACAATCATTCCTCCCAACCACATGGGCTAGACCCAATTGAACATAGAAATAGGTATCTTTGGATGACATGGTGCATATTCAAGTTATGGAAAGACCATTGGATGGATAGATGGTTTATGGTATTTCATAAACCTCCATGCAATAACAAGGAAGTTTCCTTGTATTTTCTTCACAATTATGGGCCGAGTTTATTATGGGTCTACATGTCAAATATTTGACAAAGGTGAACTCCAAGGGGTTGGTATTAGATCTACTTTGGATCAAGCAATGACCATGTTAAAACAATAGGTGTGCTCATTTTCGTCATAGAAAATATCACTATATTTTCACCCAACCTTAGGCACAAGGCCACCCCCGAGCACCTTAACCTTGATATCTAGAATATTTCCGGAAGAAAAAACTAGAACAAATAGCCAACCAAGACAGTGTACCTCTCTCCAAAGCTAGCGCACCAAGCAGAGAAACCAAAACCATAACTCAAATACCAAGTCACCACTGTAGCAGTTGCAACTCTCCTCTAATCATTCGTACCACTAGTCCTTATGAAGTTGTGAGAGTGATTGAGTCCAAATAAGCTCAAGCGCCCACTATTTATAGTTCTTCAAGTCACCTAAATGGGTCGACTTCTCTTCCTAGAGGCTAATAAAATTAATATTATATTTTCTCTTGAGTTGACTTGTCTTCTAGGGTTCTTATCCAACCGTTTAGGGTTTCTCTAGCTTCCCGGAATGTTCTAGTCTTGTCAAAGGTTACACTTGGAGGTTAATACCTCCCGCAACTATCATTACATCAACACTCCCTCCTAGCTAGGGAGGTATTATTAGTACTAGTCTTGAGCACAGACAGATCATTATGTTGGTAGCATCATCATAGCCACATAAGCTATCTCATAATTACATAGATCAAATCATGAGCACCATCATCACTATCCATCAAGTTGGCAATCATCTCCAACACTAGTGATAGTCTCCATGGAAATCAGATACAATGCCATGCAATAGAAAAAAATTGTGCCTATCCATAGTAGTACACGACTTTTGTCTAGTGGTACACAACCGCTCCTAGTAGCATACAACTACTAACCAGTGACACATAGTCACTATTGGTGGAGCACATCCACCACAACAACATACAACTATTGTCTAGAGACATATAGTCTCCATAGTAATCAAATCATATCATCTGATATCATCCTGCATCAACAATGTCATCAACTGCATCGCCTCTAAGTTGTACTAGCATGATGCAAATGCATCATATCTAAGTTGTACCGGCATGATCTAGAGTATCACCTACATCATCTCTAATCCATACTAGCATGACATATCTAGCATGATTCCAATGCATCATATCTAATGCCACCTCTAAGTTGTACTCGCATGATGTAGATTAGTGCCTCACTATACCTCTAAGTTGTATGATCATCTCTAAGCTGTACTAGCATGACATATCTAGCATGATGTCAATGCATCATATCTAAGTTGTATACGACATATAATTTGTACTCGCATGATCATATCTAGCATTACACGAGCCCCCTGCATCATCTCTAAGCTATATGGTCATCTCTAAGTCATAATAGCATGACATGTCTAGCATGATGTCAATATAATATATCATATCTAAGTTGTATGTCAGATCTAATTTGTACTCGCATGGCCATATCTAGCATGCTGTGACTCACTAGCACCATATCTAAATTTTACTAGCATGAACATAACTAGCATGATGCCAATACATCATATCTAAGTTGTACTAGCACGATGCTCCTCAGGCCATTGTATCAAAAACTTTAACCATATGTATCATATACGAGTTGTATTATCATGATCATATCTAGCATGATGCAAGAATTATATATAAGTTGTATGACCATCTCTAAGTTGTACTAGCATGATAAATATCTGCAGCTCACTGACACACCTTGATGCCACATATCAGTGCTCCCTCCCAACCGAGGAAGTCATCTCCTCCCTTTCAACCAAGAGAGAAATCTTCATGAGCCCTAGCTTGTCCCTCAAGTATGCAAACTTTATCTTGGACAAAGGCTTCGTCAAAATATATGTAGTCTGCTCATCAGTGGAGATATAATGGTGAACCACTTCTCCCCTCTGGACTTTATCACAGAGAAAATAGTACTTGATCTCAATGTGCTTCGACTTATCATGGAACATCAAGTTCTCTGAGAGCTTCACATAGCTCTAGTTATCACAATATATCACAGTCAAATCCAGCACTTGATCAAACAGTCCAGAAACCAGCTTACGGAGCCACACTGCTTCCTTACAAGCATCACAAGTTGAAATATACTATGATTTTGCAGTGTTGAGTGCAATAGACTTCTGTTTTCTTCTATCCCATGATATCATAATATATCCCAAACCGAAACACATACAAGAATTACTCTTTTTGTCATCTGCACTCCCTTCCCAATCTCAATCAGTAAATCCATGCAGTTGTACATCACTGTTTGAGGCATATCTAAAACCATAATTTATTGTCCCATGAAGATATCTAAAGATATTCTTTGCAACTATCCAATGTTCTTGTCTAGGTTCCACTTGGAACTGGCTCAACATGTTCACAACAAAGCAAATTTTCGGCCTAGTATTCACTAAATACATATAGGATCCAATCAACCATCTATACAGGGACAAGTCTACTAGATCATAATCAGAGTCTCTCAACTTCCTCAAATCTATTACCATGGGAGTTTCCATGGATTTGCAATCCATCATCCCAAACTTCTGAAGGATCTTTACAACATACTTCCCTTATCCTAGGAAGACTTCTCCACGCTTATGCCATACTTATAATCCCAAGTAGTAGTGCATGAGACAAAGATCCTTCATATCAAATTCAATGGCTATCTCCTTCTTACACTGAATAATGAGAGGCTTTGCACTTGTTAGGAAGAAATCATCAACATATAATAGTAAAATCATAGGTGCATTATTCACAACTTTGTAATAGAGATTTGGATCGACATGACTCTTGGAAAATCCAAGTATTGTCAATTAGCTACCAATACATGCATATGAAGCTCTTGGAGATTTCTTGAGTCCATGCAAGGCCTTATTCAATCTGCATACATAGGTTTCTCTTGGGTGTACCTCAAAACCATGAGGTTTTTCTATATATACTTCTTCCTCAATCATTCCATTGAGAAAGATGGTCTTTACATCCATCTGATGTAAACTCCAACCCATTGATGTTGTTGGAGATATGATGGCTCTAATAGATGTATATCTCGAAATTAGAGAAAACATGTCATCAAAATATTCTCCCTCATGCTGAGAGAATTCTCTAGCCACAAATCTCGCCTTGTATTTGTCAATACTTCCATCTGCATCATGCTTTATCTTATAAAATCACTTTGAAGTGACTACAAACTTCTCTTTAGGTCTAGGCACAACTTACCATACATCATTTTTCATAATAGATTGGTATTCTTCCATCATGGCCTCCTTCCATTCTTTCTGCTTGACTGCTTCCTCAAAGGTGGAAGGTTATGCATTGACAATACTTGTCATGAGCACTGCATAACTAGAGAACCTTTTGGGTTTCTTTCTTTGTTTGAAGGTTCCACTAGGAGCTTTATGATTTTTTTCTTCCTGAAAGGTGGATTCAATCCTTGTTGGTCTCTTTCTAGTATTAGGTGCAATAATTGGTTCCACGGGTTCATGTGGTGGTTATGGTTCTTCACTGGGGTGTTCTAGAGAACATGTGTTATCTTCTTTGGTGTCTTCATGTTCCTCTTCTTTGTTGGATTCTACAAAGTCTTATATATATTTCTTAAATGCAATCCTTTCATCAAAAGTTATGTCTCTGCTAATTTAAACCTTTTTTTGACCTGGAACATAGATTCTATAAGATTTTGATGATTCACTATATCTAGCGAATATATCTTTCTTTCCTTAAGGTTCCAACTTCTTTCTCTTGTCCTTGAGAACATGAATATAGACAGGGCATCCAAATATTCTCAAGTGTTCAACACTTGGCTTATTTCTGGAGAAGGATTCTTTTGGAGTCATGTTCTTCAATATTCTATGTGGACTTCTATTCTGAATATAAACAACTATCATAGTTGCTTCTCCCTATAGGAACATGGATAAATTTTGGTCATTCATCATTTCCTTAACTAATTCTTCAATAGTTCTATTCTTCCTTTCAGCCACACCATTCCGTTAAGGATTATGAGTAAAAATAAGCTCCCTCCTAATCCCAACTTCTTTACAAAAGGAAATGAGTTCCTTGGAGGTGTATTCTCCTCCATTATCGATTATTGTTATCTTGGTCTTCTTATTTGTTAGATTCTCTACTTCAAATTTGAATTCTTGGATTTTCCTAAATACTCCATCCTTAGTCTTTAACAGATAAAACCATGTATTTCTTGAGAAGTCATCTATGAACGTCACATAGTAAAGAGATCCTCCTAGAGAATTCACTGGAACATGACCACATACATCTGAATGTATTAGGTCTAATATCCCTTTGGATCTATTCTCATTGTTGTGGAATGGTTTCTTAATATTCTTCTCAAGTGCACATCCTCTGCACACACCTTCATGTACTGATTGTAATTCTAGTATTCCTACAACCATTTGTTTTAGGGATGGAAAGGATTGATAATGAAGGTGAGCATACCTTCTATGCCATAACTCACTAGGGTTGATTTCATCATGCACTAGATCTTGAGTATTATGACCTAGGAATTTATATAATCTTCCTTCACAAATTCCAATGACTCTAGTGTCTTCTATCTTTGAATATTTATACCATAAAATAAATTTTCCATCTACAAAAGTTACTCTATCTCCTTTCTCTTCCAAACAAGAAATAAATAATATATTCTTTTTCAAACCAGGAACATATAAAACATTAGTGAGATGAATAGAGTTACATGATTCCATCTTGATAGTAGCTTGTCCAATTCCCTTAACTACATAAGAGTTCTTGTCTCCAAGCTCCACTTTATGAGATATTTCCTTTTCCATTATGCTTGAGATATTTTTATGGTCACTTGTCATATGCCTTGAAGCTCCACCATCAATCATCCATATGTCATCTTCAATAGATCCAGTAAGAGTTGAGTAGTAGAAGAGATTTGCTTCATCATGTTTGGCCTTTTTTTAAGGTTCTTCGTCTTTTCTTGCTTCAAATTGTGGTTCCATGATCTTTCCTTTTACGATATCTAGAACTATATTCTTGGAAATAATGAGGACAATCCTTGTCTTCCATGCTCCAAAGTTTGAAGCCCCTTCTAACTTGTTTTCTGACTTCATAGAGTAAGTCATGGTTGCGTTGAATTTGACTTTGACTTGGTCAACCTTTGACTTTGACAAAAAACTTAACCTTGACAGCTTGGTTTGTTGAGAGTACCAGGGGGTGCACTAGGCTAGGGTGCCTATGATATCTAGGAATTAGGTCAAGTGCTTCACTTAAGGTGCCTCAATGATATGTAATTGATCTTTTAAAGACTTGGTTGGGTTTTAAGCATGTGTTAAATTACTATTCAAAACTTAAATGAGGAAGGAGATCTTAATGAAAGAATGTTTCATCCATCATAAAGAATACATAACATAAAATACACATAAGGAATAAAAAACCATAACTTCAATATTGATAACGGAGTTCAACACAAGTTTGCCTACATCTCTGGGCCTTTGTCTCAGTGGGGGAGGCTTTCTTATTAATATTCAATGCTGGAAAATTACATCAGAAGTATCTCAAATGGATTACAATCTAGTATGGTTTTGTTCTGATCGACCTCAAGAATCCAACACAACTGATGACATTGAAAAATGTTGAGTGTAGCTCTCGGAAATGGCCTCCAAATTTCACTTCCTCAATGGCTTCCCTGCATAAAAAATGGCTTAGGGTTTACAGTTCTTCATCATTCTGCTATTTTTGAACCTTCCAAGGCTATCAAGAACCTATGGTTTATATAGATATTGAGTTGGGGGTCACCTCCCAACTTCTCCCAATATCTGGCCTAAAAAAGGGCTCTAGATCCTAAAAAATGGGAAAAATCCTCCAAAAATCAAGCTAATAATCATTAAAATATTTATAATATGATTGAAAACCCACTTTTTGGAATAAATTGGGTGCCAACCCCCTTTCTCCAGGCTCCTCGTCATATGGGTTTTCCATGTGTCTAGCGCTTAAGCTCCCTGCACCCTAAACCTTCAGTCAAGCCTCTTGTCCTCTGACACCTGGTCGTGTGGATGGCCATGTGGTCGTGGTTTGGTGCCTAGTCCTCTGGTCAAGACATATGTCTGGGCTAGCCCCCGCCGACTGAGGCTTATCCCTAAACCTTCGAACCACCATAAAAAAATGAAAATGGGTGGCATAGGGGTTAATTCCTATCATGTCAAATATCGGTTGGCGCTTGTTGCTTAGACTGTTGGGCATGCCAGGAGGTCGGGGGTTCGATTCTGTTGGAGGTGCAAAAAAAATTTTAACCAACCCACATTGGCCATATTTGGGGTGCCACGTGGAACCCTATGATTAATACACAAGTTTCCTCTAGATTGGCCATCGTACACACAGTCATCTACCCAGTGGACTGCCACGTCAACCTACCAACACATCTGCTTAGTCAACATCGTAGAACATGTGTCAAGCCTAGAATCTGCCACTTGGTACCACATCACTCTGTCATATTGTATAGTCAGTCGCTCAATCATCACCATGTCACTACTACCTATCATTCATACTGCTATGTGTCATACTTTCATTGGGCCACGTCAACGTACGGACTGCCATGTCCGTACAGTCCATGTGTCAAATACATACCGTGACAACTCAGCCTTAAAACGTAAAATCCTCCTGACATGTGTCACCTCCTGGTGTTGCCACATCACTGCTAACATTATCATGACATCACCTGACACATCATGTTGGCGTACTTCTGACGTCAGCAGTACGACCTATTGACTTTGACTTTTTTGCCTGTTTGGGAAATCGATCAAAACACGATAACTTTCGCATATGGTGTCCATTTTCGAAAAAAAATATATGGCCATAATCAACGCAACAAGACCAATGCAATGGCACTAGTTTCCTTCAATTCTTAGAAAATTTATTTTTAGGCCTTCTTGGATCCATTTGGATTATGCCTCCCCACTAAGACCTTTGTTCCTCCAAAAGGATATTAACCAATCATCAAGTGCATGATAGGACTCCCCACTTGTCCTTTGTCTTTAAACTATGTCCTGTACACCCGTCGCATCATAATATATTGAAAAACAACCATGACAACTAAAAGAATATTGTTAGCCACTTGAACTTGTTCACATCTTACTGAATCCACTACCATCCATGTAGAAAACATTAGCAGTGATAACATCAGAAATATGACTGAAACTGAACCCATATGTTTGATGTACTTGCACGACAATAACTTATCTTGAAGCAAAGTATGATTGAATTCCCATCCTACAACCATCTCATGTTCATGCTTAAGATCAACTGCTTTAATTGGAACAATTATAGGTGTATTTCTTGCATAAGTTGCCTTCCTTAATTGTTCCATTGTTTGAAGAGACTGAATTGATTTTATGTGATGAGAATGTACACCATATTCATTGCCTTCTTTAGTTAAGTGATATTGATTATGTTCCCTATAGAATATTTCTTTGCGATCATATAAATAAGGGCTACCTAAGACCATTCCACATGTTTCTAGTGGCACCACATCACATGTTACTTCATCTACATATTTAGATGTAATTGCAAACTTTATGGTACATTTCTTTGTTATGGGAAATTTGTGATCTTTTCTTATCCAATTAAGTGAATAAGGTTTGTGATGCATCTTAGTGTTTAATCCCAATTTATTAACCACTTCCTCTGAAATTAAGTTAGATTTAGATCCACTATCTATCAATGTATCGATCTTAGTATGTTTCATTATGACCCTTATATGAAACAACTTACTTTTTGAATCATAACCATCACCAATTTTACCTGTCAAGCCAACTATTGTGATATTAGTCTCATCACTTGAATCATACCCCAAGTCTGTTGGTCATGTTGTTATTTCAACTGTTTGCCTCCCTTTCCTCTCTTTGAGCCACTTTGGTCTCTTCTCTGGGTGCAATTTCCAGCAATGGTCATCATCATGCCCTTCTTTCTTGTAATGATTGCACGTGAGATTCTCTTCCTTCAATGTCGTTGAACTTTCTTTCTTTCCATTCCCCTTTCTTTTGTCTTCTTTGCTTGAAGACGATTCCCTTGATACACCAACTCTTGTTTTCCCTACTTCAATATATGTTGCTTGAACATAAACCTCATCAAGATTAATAGGTCCAAACATAATATAATGTTACGAATATGTGCAAGTAAACCTCCTATATACTTCATAATAGTTTCTTGTGTATGTAATGGAATATTTAACATTAATGCCATCTTACGAAATTCATCTGCGTATTCTTACACCATTTGTCCTTTTCTTAGTTTAAGACTCCACCATTCAATTAAATCCTTTTCCTTTTAACCCAAAAATATTTATTTCTAAGTGAAAAAACAAAATATTGCCATGAAGGAAATACATTAACAACTTGTTGAGTACAATGTTGCAACTTACTCTTCCACTAGATGAGTGTTGTGCCTGCAAGACGAAGCGATGCCAATTTGATTTGGGTTGCCTCATCTTTGATTTGTTGCAGGCTACAATAAACTTCCATTTGTCTGACCCAATTATCAAGCCTCTCAACGTTGACTTCCCCATCATACATGGGAAATTCAAATTTTACATCAAGCTTAAGTAATGGAATATCATGATTATGTTTATGAGAATGTTTTCTTGCAGTAGAATTTGAACTTGTACTTGAGGAAGAAGAAGATAGAGATGAAGGAGGTGAAGGAGGAGGTTTAGGAGGGTCCTCTCCTTCTTCACTTTTTGTCTTTTTTTTTACGATTCCCCTTGAAAATGTCTCTTCCATTCTAATTAATCATCATATAATACATTTACCATCTCTAACATGGTGAAGAAAGTCTTTTGAAAATCTATCTCATTATGAGGCATTCCTTCTTCAGATGCCATCTTCTCACTTTGAGATGACCTATTTCTCGATCCAATCTCATGATCTCCTTCCACAAGATTTCCTTCACCATGACTTATCTTTTCCCTGGTAATCATGCAAACTCAAACAACCAATGGTAAACCCTCTCTGATACCACTTGATCCGTAATTGATGTTTTAAAGACTTGGTTGATTTTTAAGCATGTGTTAAATTACCATTCAAAACTTAAATGAGGAAGGAGATATTAATGAAAGAATGTTGCAACCATCATAAACAATACATAATATAAAATACAGATAAGTAACATCAAACCATAACACCAGTATTGATAACGGAGTTTGGCACAAGTTTGCCTATGTCTCTGGGCCTTTGTCTCAATGGGGGAGGCTTTCTTATTAATCTTCAATGCTGCAAAATTACATCAGAAGTATCTCAAATGGATTACAAATTGGTTTGGTTGTGTTTTGATTGACCTCAATAATCCAACACAATTGACGACACTAAAAAATGTTGAGCGTAGCTCCCGAAAATGGCCTCCAAAGTTCTCTTCCTCAATGGCTTCCCTGCATAAAAAATGGCTTATGCTTTACAATTATTCACATTTTGATATTTTTGAACCTCCCAAGGCTATCAAGAACCCATGGTTTATATATATCTTGAGTTGGGGGTCACCTCCCAACTTCCCCCCAATATCTGGCCTAAAAAAGGGCTCTAGATCCTAAAAAATGGGCAAAATCCTCCAAAAATCAGGCTAATAATCATTAAAATATTTTTATAGGGTTGAAAACCCACTTTTTGGGAAAAATTGGGTGCCAAACCCCTTTCTCTGGGATCCTAGTCATATGGGCACACCATGTGTCCAACGCTTAATCCCCCTATGTCCTAAACCTCCGGTCGAGCCCCTTGTCATCTGCCACCAGATCGTGTGGATGGCCATGTGGATGTGGGCTGGTGCCTAGTCCTCTGGTCAAGCCATATGTCTGGTCCAACCCCTGCTGACTGGGGCTTATCCCCAAACCTCTACAACAAACAAACAAAAAATGAAAATGGGTTGCATAGGGGTTAATTCCTATCACGTATCCCGGTTGGTTGGTGCTTGTTGGTTAGAACATTTCCCATCCCCAAAGGTCGGGCGCTTGATTCCGCTGGAAGTGCAACAAAATTTTGAACCGGCCCACATTGGCCATATCTGAGGTGCCATGTGGCACCCTATGATTGGGCCATGTGTTGCCTCTATATTGGCCACTATACACAGAGTCAACTACCCAGTGGACCACCACGTCAACCTACCAATGCATCTACCCAGTCAGTGTCGTACAACACATGTCAAGCCCAGAGTCTACTACCTGATGCAATGTCACTCTGTCATACTGTATATTGAGCCACTCAGTCAACACCAAATCACTACCACCTATCATCTGTACTACCACATGTCGGACTGTCATTGGGCCATGTCAACATACGAACCATCACGTTAGCATCCATATAGTCCATGTGTCAAATCTGTGTCGTGCCAACTTAGCTTAAAAATGACAAATCTGCCTGACACGTGTCACCTCCTGGTGATTCCACATCCATGTTGACATCATCATGATTTCATGCTGACATCATCTGACACGCCATGATGACGTACTATTGATTTCAGTAGTACGGTCTGTTGACTTTGACTTTGACTTTTTTTGTGTGTTTGGGAAATCGATCAGAACGCGATAACTTTCGCATACGGTGTCCATTTTTCAGAAAAAAAATATATATGGTCGAAATTGATGCAACGAGCTCGAAGCAATGGCGCTAGTTTCATATGATTCCGAGAAATTTTATTTTTAGGCCTTCCTAGATCCATTTGGATCACTCAACAAGAGGGTTAGGGTTTCGTTGTTGTTGCAAAACTTCGACTGCAACTGCAACTACAATTGAACACATTCTCTCAATCTACCTTCTAGTGGTTAGATTGTCCAAAGATAGTGTGGGCCCATAACCTATTAAAATAATTGGTGTGCTTTTTTTCACCATAGACAATATCACTATATTGTCACCCAACCATAGGCACAAGGCCACCCCCGAGCACCTTAACCTTGACAGCTAGAATATTTTCAGAGTAAAATATTAGAACAAATAGAAAACCAAGATAGTGTACCTCTATTAGGGATGATTTTAAGGACGGAAATTTATTTTAAAGTGTAGAAACCTTAGCGAATATTACTAATCCTTCATATGCCAACTTTAAATGTTTGGCGATATTTTTGTAAAAATATTCAAATTTCTAAGGATTTTATATAGTTTTTATAAAATTTTGGCGATTTTCAAGGTAAAATTATTTTATCCTATAGAATTTGGGCGAATCATTTTTATAATAGGGAATATTTTTTGGGTAAAAACCATGGAAAATTAGCCCATGAGAGAATTTTAGCCCCGAACATCATCCTGATCCTCTATCCAAATCTAGTACACCAAGAAGAGAAACCAAAACCATAATCCAAATACCAAGTCACCACTGCAGCTCTCCTCTAGTCGTGCGCACCACTAGTCCTTATGAAGTTATGAGAGTGAGTGAGTCCAAATGAGCTCAAGCGCCCTCTATTTATAGTGCTTCAAGTTACCTAACTGGGTCGACTTCTCTTCCTGGAGGCTAATAACTTAATATTAGATTTTCTCTTGAGCCAACCTGTCTTCTACAGTCCTTATCCAACCGTTTAGGGTTTCTCTAGCTTCCCGAAATATTCTAGTCTCATCAAAGGTTACATGTGGAGGTCACTGCCTCCTGCAGCTACCGTAACATAAACAGACCAAGCGTAATGAATTAAGACCACTACCTACTCCTAAATGTATACCTAACCCCACCCCCACTCCCCGTGCCACCTTAGCTTGGAAATAGAATTCGAGCCAATAGTACTAAGACATCCTACTAGACATATAATCTAGTTCAACTTAGTGCATTGTGGAATTTTCCTATTGAGATCCATCATTTGATGGTGTTAGATAAACATCTGTATAGCTTTTATGCCATGCCAATTCTAGACTATCCATGCCATCTAGATAGGTTCACCATTTTGGTTCTAGGTAGTGGTTTTACATCGATGCTCTCATTGTGGATATACTTTTCATGGCTCGACAAAGGATCCTATTGTAGGTAGTTTCTTGGATGAGGTTAGTACACCATACTTTTATATTTTCATTGATTATATATTTAATTTTATAATTGACAAATATTTGGTAAACATAACTTTAAAGTATTTGTAAGTGTCTTTTATTTTTTGGCATGTATAGCTCCTATAAGATGATACACCTGCATCTAGGTGGTAGGGAACATATTCTCTCAGTCATGATCCAGTAGTTGTAACAACTTGTGTGATTAGGGCACCTCAAACATAGGTATTTAGATGACTTTAAGTTTTTTTCTCCAAAAAGTTAAATTCAAGTTATAAGTTAGATGTGTATAACTATAACCATTAATAACTTATAAGAATTACATGTGTCCTTTAATTAAACCATAATTAAGAGCAATGCTCATATAGTTTGGAAGATGGGAGATACTGTCATTTTCCTATATGACTATGAATATGAATCACATAATTGTTATCTTCATTCTCAATTTGTGTGTGAATGACCAATTTACATCTTGAATATTTGAATTCCAATTGACCTCGTGGCGATTAGAAGTTCACTTTAAGATTCTTGAGTAAGTTTGTTTCCTTAGAAAAAGGAGTTTATTTAGTGTTTGGTCCTATTGCCTTGTGGTTTGTATTGAAAACCCCATATTTTTGGTAGGTGTAAGAATGGTTATTCATAAATATTTCATACTACTCATCTCAAGGAAGTGGAAAACCCCAAATTCATTAGGTCTCTTCACTTCTTCCTTGTGTGTAAGATGGCTTTCCAATTTGGACTTGCAATTCATCTCAAAAAGGGGTAGTATTCTTGCATCTAAGAGGGTGGTCTCATGTCTTGAGGGTTGAGTTCCTTGGAAGATCTTGTTTCAACACTAGGTGATCACTCTTCAACATACAAGGTGGGTCATAGGTCCCTTTGGTCTATGTGATATTATATCAATGCCCCACTTGTTTTAGATATTAGGTCCTCTCATTTTCAAGATTATTATTTTTTATCTTGGAAAGTTGTTACATGTTTGGTTTTTTGAAATTGAGAGGGAAGTATGGTAGGATGGAACTTAGATTTTCATCCTATATTGAGATGGCAGTATCAAGGTGCTTGTGTTGTAGAGAAACATCATTATCAGGCTTTTAGACTAAACATGAAAAACATACTTTATAGGGATATGTGTGGGGTCTACCTCTCACTCCTAGAAGTAGTGGAATTCTCTTTGTTAGGGGTATGGTCTCCTTGTCCTTGACTATGTTTCAATTTAAAAGTTTATGTTCCTTATCCCAGAGTCTGAGTTATTTAAAATGTAAATTGGGATGCTTGGGCCATTTTAGAGTGTTTGGGGTTGGAGCTTTAGTCATTTGCTTCTCTAAAATTACTCGCGATAACTATATTTGTTGCTTCACCAAAGACATTTATTATCTCTAGTCCTTAATCCTCATTGGATGTCTAAGGATCCACAAGGTATATGGGTGCATAGAATCCACAATGTTTGGTCAATTCAATTCTCTCATATGTTGAGAGTTTTTGCTTGGTTGGTAGTCTATTGAGGGATTCCTTCCAAAACTATGTTGGTTAAGAGTGGGATTTGTGATGACATTTTTCCTATTTTCCTTCACTTGGAAACAATGAAACATATTTTTTGGAAGTGTCAGTTTGTTAGGCACTATTGAGGTTATCTTTAGGTTCAATATTTAATGTCAACGTAGTATTCACTGGCATTTTGGTTTCTTTGAAGATTGTCGCTTGTTTGTTCGTATTGTGTTCTATGGTATAGACACTATATGCAAATTAGAGCCTTATGTGTTCTTTGGAAAATGAAGTGTAAGTTTTCTTTTTTTATCATAGATCAACTTTCGATCTACCATTTGTTTTCTATGGAGGGATGTGATTCACCATCAATCTTTGGTTAATAGTACTCTGTTGATCAAATATCCCTAATCTTTGGATCCCACTAAATACTATGATTTTATTTTAGCATTAATAAGTATGAAGAATTTTTTTTAATATCAATTATATATACCATTTCATCTTTTATGTTATTTTTGATAAATAGTTCTATAAATATAAAACATATATTTTTAAATATATTATAACATTCAACATCATAATTTTCATGGTTGGATTTAAATATTTTATTTTATTTTATTACTCTAAATGTTAATTCATCTCTCTCTCTCTCTCTCTCTCTCTCTCTCTCTCTCTCTCTATATATATATATATATATATATATATATATATATATATATATATATATATACCACACTAACGTGACAAAACTTACAATTGTTTATATTATTTCTATTTTTTAATTATTATTTTTTGTTAGATGGCCATTGAAACTCAATTAACCCAATTATTCCCATCGCCATTCCTTCCATGAAAACCAAAAATTAATACAATTTATAAATTTTGATAATATTTTCTAATTATTATGAAAAACAAAGACAATTTCTTACACTTGGAAAAAGTATTTTGTTTTATGTATGGGATTAAGGATAGATGTTATACAAAAGTACATGACTTCATTATTATAATCTTAGTGATGATAGTAAGATATATTATCTTTTTGGTGGATGTAAGAAAGAAGGTAACAATCCAAGGCCCATACACATCTCACAAGACTGAAAGTCTACCCCCTTATAAACCACCAACAAATCATTTCAAATTGTGTGTTATTCTCCAAATAATAATGATGAATTAGCTAACAATTGTAGAACAATTAATGATCACTATTATTATTATCAATAAACAACCAAATTATGATAAGTTTTACCACCTTAAAAAAAAATCAATTTAAAAAATTCGTAAATATGTTTTAACTATCAAGATATTCAAATCAATGGGTTATTTGTGGTGAACGTTGGAAAGCCTAAACATCTTCCAAATACATCTAAAAGGAAATTAAACTTAATTGACCATAAAAAACATACTTCTAAAAATATTGGTGGTATATTTTATTTGTACATGTAATTGGGGGTTGGGGCTATTACCTTGGCCTACTGCATGTGCAAAGAACATATCCAACCACATTGACAATCCTTGTTCACCAATAACATGGGGCCAGATATTGATAAAAATCCTATGAACTTGGTGGGTTTGCCCGTCATCATCCATAATACATTCGTTAGCACTCCATAACAAAATATTAAATGTAGACTCAATTAAGATAGTTGGATTTGGAATACCGAGATACAATGACCTTTATACACTCTGCCATAGAGTGATTAGAGATTTCTTTGTCACAATTACTTTAATCACCATTCATCCATAGTCGAGAGAGATATTTATATATTTTATAGGACATGTGTACATTTCCAGTTGGTTGTTCCAGGTGCAGAGAAGGCACGTGCGAACCAGCTTCTCATGCAGGCACAACAACCTTCTTTTGTACCTCGTCTACATCGATGGGGCAGCTAATTGCGCTCCTTCCTTTCCTGCTCCTGAGAAGCCGAGGTGACCTTGAAACTGATGCCATAGTAAGACCTAAATAACAACTCAAAATTTCCCTCAAGGATGTGTATGGCATGGAGCATGTATGCTTTCTCTTTCCTTGTCCTATGCGGGGCTTGTCCCACAATAGCCTTCACCAACCAATAGGTTTCCACAAGCCTAAAGTATTTGTTTTCCCTTGTTTTTTCATATAAAGGGTCTTCAACCTAGTCTTATAATTCATCCAAAACCTCTTTATCTGAAATATCCCTCCTCTACTGGTGAAATTTCTCCTCAACCTCCTTTTTCTCCTCGTTGGAACACAACTCAAAAAATCTATTCTAAGCCTCCCAAGCATCCCTTTCTTCCGACGTGGAGTTTGTTGGGCCCTGAGAATTAGAGGATTCTTTATCATGCCTCCCTTGTTGAAATGTACACTTGACACTGAGAGGGGGGGTGAATTAGTGTCACAAAACTTTGGACAATTTTCCACTTTTCATAAATTAACTAAACAACATATATTTATTTTATTTTCTCAACCAATATATAAAAGAATAAATATTTTATTTATTTATTTAACTTGAATGAATACATAAGATCAATATTTGAATATATTCAACTTCAAGCAACTATGAGAGACCCAACTCTCTGTTACAATACCCAGCTTGTAGTTCTCATATCCAATTGAGAAATGAGGAATCCAACCCTCATAACAAGTCCCATCTTGTTGATCTCAGATCGAACTGAGATGTGAGGAATCCAATCCTCATACAAGACCCATCTTGTAAAAAAGCACCAATATGATAGAATGAACCTTCATTCTATCCATTATATATAAATATATATACTTCAACAAATTCAACTACATTTTTTGTTCACCATACTTCTTTTTTGTATAATCTTCCAATTGTTGTGAACCTGAATGATTGTGTCTTTTGACAATGAATCATTGCACACTTTCATTTATTTTAATAATAATAACTTCTATTATTATTATTATTATTAATAGTTTGTTAAAGACTTCAAATACTTTGTAAATTGTTTCAACATTTTAACCCATCACTAATTATTGCAAACATACGCTTCCTTCAAACCATTCTTTTCAAATGACCGTTGACTCATTACTACAGACTTAATCTCCATTTGTGTTGCCTTCATTATTATTCATATAATATCATGGCATGGCTAATTCGTCATCAGACATATGTTGATCAACCTTTAAGAGTCGATCACAATCATGGATTTACTTCATTATTTTGATCCCACATTTTTGTTGCATCCTTAGTTCTCAATAGATCTGAATCAAGTTACTACTTCGCTATTTGGTGCATTTTCTTGTACCTGGAATTGGCAGGTGCTTAGCTTGTGACTCACCTTTGTTTTTCATATGACCAAACTGATGTGACCAATAGCTAGATACATAAGGTGCAGGTTTTATTATGTTTTAGCCCATGGGGACTTCATTTCACCAAGTGACCATATACTGTGACTAAGAGTTAATCCAATTGGCCCTTTATCTCATCACTACTTTAATATGACCTTGACTTGTGACCGAGGGTGGTGTCTAAGTGCTAACCCAAGTGAGTACTTAATTTATTATCGATGGTCACGTTTTAATTGCACGTTGAGATGGACGACTGTCGTTACTTCGAGACTTCCAACCTCTACAATCATTCTTTTAAAGGACTTATTTATCACAATTACTTATCTTTATCCAATGGTTGGGATTCAGTCTTGAGATGAATGGCTGTCATTTCCTCAGGCACTTTGTGGCTTTGGGGGTTTGTTATTTTTATAACTTCCAATTCTCCTGGACTAAATTTCACCAAAGTGTTAATCTTGAGTTGGCGTGTGTCCATAAACTTCAATGGTCTAGATCTTATTTCATAGATTTGGTACTCCAGGACTCTGGGTTACTAGAACTATGGAGTAGTTAAATTCCTCTGGAGTGATAACCTACCAAAAAAATCATAAAGCGACGGTGACCCCTTGCTATCGGTTAACACCTCTACTTATGTTATCCTTCCGCTATGCTTGATCAACGGTTGAGAACGCTCCTGAAGTAGATCAATGGTTAGCGTTACTTTTTGATTTACGCTTACTCTATCCTTCCACTGCTTAATCTAATGGTTATGAATTAATAAAAGTTTGATATGGATGACCACTATTTACTTCGGGACTCAAGGACTTCAGGGGTTCGAAGGTTCGGATAATTGTTGTTCAAATTTCCACCGGAGTTGGTCAGTGTCGAAGTGGTCAACATGGGAGTGATTACATCATCTTTCCACTTACGGTTTGATCTAACAGTCATGTGAGAATCTGAAGGATCTTAGATCAATGGTTATCATTGACTTCGGCCTTCGGTGCTTTGGGTAGTTGTTGTTTTCCCCTGAAGGACAAACTCCCGGAGTGACGTAACTTTCTTGACGTCACTGCTAACTTGGCATTGGTCGAGTGGTTTCCACATGTCACCTATATTTGTTACTTACGTAACCTAAAGTGCCAACTGGACCTTGAAACTTTTCACCATCTGATTGTGCCATGTGTCCTTGCTAATGTGGATCTCCTATCGTGACACATGTTCTCCTCCTGGATCTAACAGTCATAGGTTCATTTGAATCCTTGATCAATGATTGTGATTAGTTCATTTCAACCTTTAGCACTTTGGTTTATACGCTTCCATTTCCAAAATATCCCAAAGTGAGATTCGCCTACTAAATCTCAAGAATCTTGACTTCATCTAATGATCATCCTTTGATGCAAACAACCTAACACAATGCAACGGTTTTCTAGATTTCGGTTGTTTTGGGATCTTGTGAATCTTTGATCCAATGATTGTGATCAGTTCAGGATCAATGGTCTAGATTCATTTCAACATTCAGGACTTTGGGTTATACGCTCTTATTTCCAAATATCTCGAAGTAAGATTCATCGATTAAGCCTCGAGCATCTTGATGTCATCTAACGATCCATCTTTGTCACAAAACACTTAATACAATCCAACAACTGTTGGGGTTTCGGCTATTTCAGGATCTCATGAATCCTTGATCCAACGACTGTGATCAGCTCTTAGATCAACGGTCCAAATTTGTTTCGGCATTCGGGTCTTTGGGTTATTCATTCCCAATTTGCAATTCTCCTGAAGTGAGATTCCCCGAATAAACCTTGAGCAATTTTCCATATCTGACGGTCCTAGTTTGTCCCGAAATATTACATCAGTGGTTAATATTCCTCCTTGATTCATTTGTAGTTTTACTGTGGGGATTTTCAATCCCAATTATGTTTCTGCAATGTTCTTTCCCTTCTAATATTTTTGGTTTTGTACTTGGATTCTAACTTATCGAGATCATTGATCTGTTGGGAATTTGATCATGATAGTGTTTTTGTATTGCGCTTTCCCTTTTGAGATTTTAATAATTATTTGTGCACTCCTTTTGTACATGGATCTCTTCCTTCTCTGATCTCGTGTGATCTAATACGTTGTCTCTCCTGAGCTTTAGGTAGATTCCTCTGCATGTTGTTTATAACAACTCATCAATTCCTCTACATGTTGTTTCATAAAAACTCATCGTCACATCATAATGACATCGATTGTTGACATCAATGACAATATTTCCAACAATATCCCCCATTTTCATTGATGGAAACACACAAACTCCCCCTGTGATGATGCTTCTCTCCTCTGAAGTTTCTCTCCCCCTTTGACATCAATAGCAAATGGTTTCTCCCCTTATGATTAATCTATGTTTGTTTGTATGCCGCTGACTAGAATCTGAACTTTGGTAACTCCCCCTGCAATCATTCTCTTCCTGCCATAACTGAATGACTCCTCCTGTCAATATGCTCTCTTTGATTTTGACATTAATGACAAATAATGAGGCTCTGACTATTTTTCTTTCCCTGTGAATTTACTAACTACTTATCTCGGTCCATTGTGATATTTGTGTTTCAAATAAGTAGTCTTTTCGATACCATCTTGTAGTGATACCCATTTGTAGTGATCAAGTATTTCAAACCTTAATCTAATTACTTTCTTATTTAATAACCAAAATACTCCCCCCGAGTTTTTGTTGACTTTCCTTTGTCAATAGAACAAAAGTATGAATTTTACTAATCTTTTTTTTTTATCTGCTTCTTATTCTTCTTTGATATTTCACAGGAATATCAATTGAGGATACCAATTGTTTTAATACTAATTTTTTTATCCTTGTTGAATGATACCCCTTGAATTTCTCTTCTACTTTTTATCCATTTTCTCCTTCTTGTATTCTACAACTAACCCTACTAATGATTTTCTTTTGACCACTAATATTTAGATAGTCAAGATTTTCCATATGTTATAAAAAATCTTGGCATAATCCTTTGATTTTGTAGAAACCAATTTAAACTTATTTTTGTATTTTCTTTCTTTGGCATAAAAAATATGACATCATCAGAATTTGATATTGTCCCATATTCTTCTATAGGCACTTTCCTTTCTTGAGCTTGATCTATTTCGTATTGAATTTCACATTCTTTATTAGGACCTTCACCCATTATTTCCTTATTATCGATTTCTTCATTTTCAGGTGTAATATCATCTTTCTTACTTTCTCCTTCAGATTTTCTTCCCCATATCTCTCTATGAGATATTCTACGTTTTGTACCTTCTCTTTCTAATTGTGTTTTTGGAGATTTGTCATCTCCTTTCTTCTTCCAACTTTTATTAGGTTTTCTCACTGAATTGAATGATTTATTTAAGGATTGACTTTTTGAAGTCCTGCAGCTTTGAGATTTGTTCCCAAACCTATCACAGTTGTAACATCTCATTGTATGAAATTTTTTTGTTGTGTTCCCAACAAAATTGCATCTCCAACATCTAATTGAGTTTTTTTTATTTTCCTGCATATCCTTTCTCTAGTTTCTTGCAGTCCATTGCTTTATGGCCAAAATTACAAAAAGAAAAGCAATAGCCATTGAAGGTGTTTCCATTCTTGAATTTATTTTGGATTGAGAGATCTTTCTTTTGATTTTCTTCTTCATTTTTACCTCTATAACTTCCTTCCTTAACAAAGTTCATGGCTTGTAAATTGTTTGTGATTGCACTGTTTCCTTTTGAGAAAGATGATCCTTTCCCATGTTTGTAAATCGTGCTCCACTTGTTACTGTATTCTTTCTTATTGTATCCAAGACCAGTTTTGTCATCAACTGATCTTTGATTGTTCCAAATCTTATCTAGGATAGATGAGCTATTCTAGAAATTGACAGCTTTGTTTGTTTTTTCATTGATCTTTTTTAGATTGACTATTTCTACTTTCAACATGTGACATAATTCTTCCCTTTTGGATGACTGCATTCGTTGGGCTTCTTCATTTTTATTGGTCTCCTTGAGTTGAATCTTTAGATTTGCATTATTGTATTCATTTATCTTCTTAAGGTTGATCATTTCTAATTTCAACTTATGACATGTCTCTTCCTTTTTAGTCAACTGAATCTTCAAGGCTTCTTCCATTTCCTTAGCATGTTCAAGTTGAGTCTTTATATTGATGACTATTTCTTCAGTCTCATCTAGAACTTATTTGGATTTAATAGTTTTGTCATATGTCTTCAATTCTTCCATATCTTTTGTTAGATCAAAAAATTTAGTTTCAATATTTTGATTTCTTCCTCATATTCTAGTTGAATCCTTTTGAGGTTGATGGCTTCTAATTCAAACATTTTGCATGATTCTTCCTTTTTAGTTATTTGGATCTTCTGGGCTTCTTCCTTTTTCTTAGCTTCTTCAATTTGTGTCATTAGATCTACATTAGTACTTTCATTTATCTTTTTGAAGTTGATGATTTCCAATTCCAACATGTGGTCAGAAGTTTCTTTCCTAGTTAACTGGATCTTTAGGAGTTCTTCACTTTCTTTAGTTTCCTCAAGTTGAGTTTTTAGTTTGTTAACCAATTTTATTTTTTTTAGTACTTCTTTTCTTTTATTGGCATGTGTCTTTAATTCTTCTATTTCCTTTATCAGATGATCAACTTCAATTTTCAAGCTTTTGATCTCCTCTTCTTTGTTTTCTATCTGAATCTTTTGTGCGTGCTCTTCATGGTTAGATTAATATAATTGTTGAAGTAGCAACATATCTTTTTGTTGAAGTTTCTCCAACTCTTCTAGAGTGCACATAGTTGTGTACTCAATATTGTCAAGAGCCTCCAAAGGAACTTTAACATGTATATAATTTCCTGGTTCCATACGAATATCTTATATTGCAACTATAACATTAGTATTAAGATTATGCAATTTTTCATTAGTGATTACTGAGGTATGCCTCAATTCCTTGATGAGGTTGTATTCTGCATTGCTGACTGAAGATTGAATTAATTCCTTTATTTCATTATGATTAGAAACCTCTTTCTCTATATTTTGTTCTTCAATCTGATTGGAATTCTCCTTTTCTTTATCTTGTTCCTTATCTTGATAAGAATTCTCTTCTCCTGAGTTTTTTTCTTTATTCTGATAGGAATCCTCTTTATATAAGTATTGTTCCTTACTTTGATATGATTTCTCTTCTTCTTGTGCTTCATTCTGATAATAATTTTCTAGATGGAGCCATAATTCTTTAGCAGATTTGTAGTGCCTCATCTTTTCTTTGACTTGGTCTGACAATCCATCCTGGATTGCTTTTAAGACTACTGAAATGTTTATCCTTGCTTCCTTTGTAGTTTTTGTTTTTATTTAAGTGTCAGGGCTTACTTACTACCAAATCCAAAATTCCAAACCCTCTTGACTTCAGATATCTTTTCATATTTTCCCTCCATGATGAATAATCAGTTCCATCAAATAAGGGAGCTTTGTTTATGGAGATAGCAATTTGTCCACCCATTTATTCATAATCTACCTTCCAGTTTTTAAACTGTGTTGAAGGCACCTGCTCTGATACCAATTGTTGAAATGTACACTCGACATTGAGAGAGGGGGGGGGGGTGAATCAGTGTCACAAAACTTTGGACAATTTTCCACTTTTCATAAATTAATTGAGAAACATATATTTATTTCATTTTCTCAACCAATATATAAAAGAATAAATTATTTATTTATTTAACTTGAATGAATAAATAATATCAATCTTTGAATATCTTCAACTTCAAGAAACTATGAGAGACCCAACTCTCTATTACAATACCCAACTTGTAGTTCTCAGATCCAACTGAGAAATGATGAATCCAACCCTCATAAAAAGTCCCAGCTTGTTGATCTCATATCCAACTGAGATGTGAGGAATCCAATCCTCATACAAGACCCAGCTTGTAAATAGGAACCAACCTGATAGAATGAACCTTCATTCAATCCATTATATATAAATATATATAATTCAACAAATTCAACTACATTTTTTGTTCACCATACTTCTTTGTTTATATAATCTTCCAATTGGTGTGAACTTGAATGATTGTGTCTTTTGACAATGAATCATTTCACCCTTTCATTTATTTTAATAATAATAACTTCTATTATTATTATTATTAGTTTTTTAAAGACTTCAAATCCTTTGTAAATTGTTTCAACATTTTAACCCATCACTAATTATTGCAAACATGTGCTTCCTTCAAACTATTATTTTCAAATGATCGTGGGCTCATTACTACAGAATTAATCTCCATTTGTGCTTCCTTCATTATTACTCATATAATACCATGATAGGGATAATTCGACATCATATATATGTTGATCAACCTTTAAGATTTGATCACAGTCATGGATCGACTTCGTTATTTAGATCCCACACTTTGCATCCTTAGTTCTCAATAGATCCGAATCAAGTTATTACTTTGATATTTGGTGCATTTTCCTGTACCTGGAATTAATAGGTTCTTAGCTTGTGACTCACCTTTGTTTTTCATATGACCAAACTGATGTGACCAACAACTAGATACATAAGGTGCAAGTTTTGTTATGTTTTAGCTTGTAAGGACTTCATTTCACCAAGTGACCATATACTGTGACCAGGTGTTAACCCAATTGGCCCTTTAGCTCATCGCCACTTTCATATGACCTTGACTTGTGACTGAGGGTGGTGTCTAAGTGATAACCCAAGAGAGTACTTAATTTCTTATCGACGATCACGTTTTAATTACACGTTTATATGGATGATTGTCGTTACTTCAGGACTTCCAACCTCAGCAATCATTCTTTTAAAGGACTTATTTATCACAATTACTTATCCTTATCCAATGGTTGGGATTCAATCATGAGATGTGTTAGCACTGAGAGTCACCCTCAGATTGTGGGAGGATAAGCCCAGTAGCCATCAAAATGTTTGGTGGATGTTTGATTTATGTGAGTGGAGTTCAAATGGGGAAAAATCAATACATGAATGATTTCAACACAGAACTAGACAAGAAATGCACAAGGAAGTGAGGGCCACATTAACTTCAGTTAATGAATTGCGTTTAAGTGTGAAGCAGAGGAAAGACTTGGTGAGAAAGGTGGAAAAGACTACTATTGGCATCAGGCTTTCAAGCAGCTTGTAGAAGAAAAACTCGGACTCAAGATCACTCTTAAGCTCAAATTTCAAACACTGAAATATGTCCAAACGACACAATCACAATAGCAGAATGATCAAACCTACATCACAATGCAGCTACAACAACTCGACTGGATCCTCCATGCCTGAGCCATTCAATGTAAGAGGGAAAAGATAACAAGGGAGCTGACTAAAACTGGTCACGATACCGTTGTAATCAAACCTACATTACAAAAACATAACAACCCTCAACTGGATCCTCCATGCTCGAGTGTTTTAGCACATTTTTTACAAAGAGATGAGAGAGGTTGACTTCTATTAATCTGAAAGTCTCAAATTTGATACATAACCAGAGAACAAATCTGGCATAAAAACATTACAAAATAGGGATCTCTACTCAACCAGTTGACAACCATAACAAAATATCAAATTGAAACATTTATACTCATATCAGTCCCCAGCCATCAAGAGTGTGAGTTGATCACTACATTCAAAGCATTATGTCTGAGCAGTCTTCTATCAGACTGTGCATGTATCCCTTTGTCAGATGCGAGCTCATATCAACATGATTTTTGTAGGGAAATATGTCCACAGGGGTACCATGGTCTGATGGTTCAGTCCCCATGGCCGGACCTTCCATGCCTTCCATTTATGGAGTGAGTTGAGGTTTCAACCACTAGCTCTATTTTCATTAACTACTTTTTCTCGGGAAATAAACAAGATTAAAAGATCAGGAGGTGGCCACGTGGTGCTATTGGATAGGACTCTATATAAACATGTGATTGCAGGGCTACTCAAAAGTGGTTTGGGTTCAGATTGCTTTTGGACCTACAATCCACCACCTTTCGCCACATACCACTTTTGCCTTACCGTGGTTTCAATTGCAGGACCCCTCAAAAAAATTATTGCTCGGGCATGTTGCATCCCTGCAATGAAATGTGGTCATAGATCTAGTCCTGATGTGAGATCTGGGTGCACCTACTAGATTTAGCACCACTTCCAAGATTAACTGCCCGCCAACTTTAGAATCTGTCAAATTGTGCCCCAGGGGGGATGTTATTTTTGACGTTGAACAATAACACCTCCCAGAGGATGACTTGACGTGGTGTCCTGATGTCATCATTTTGATGTGTCATGAAAGATAAGTGACATGTGTCACTAAGAAAGAAGCGAATGATATGCCTATGACTGCCTGGACTGAGTGCCATGTGTCATTGCTGGATAAGGTTCCAGGTGTCACTGCCGATGAGTGCACCACACATCTACACTGATGACTACCATGTATCCTCTTAAATCAATGATTGAGATCTCCTTCAGATCTCTAGGCTCCAAGAAAATCAACACTCAAACTTACTTTTTCCTTGAAGAAAAACATCCAAAGTTAAGGATTTGATGATGCGTGGCCTCTAGAGATCGATGACTGAGATCCCTTCGTGGCACCGGACTTTGGGAAAATCAAATATCAAACCTTCCTTTCCTTCAACGCTTTTACCTGGAGCTGGCGATCTATTGACGTATGTCCTATTGAATCGGACGACCGAGAATTACTTCGGTCCTTCGGGCTTTTGGTGCTTGAATGTGAAACATGAAAAGTATCTCAAAGTAAAATTTCTGAAGTGAATGATCTGTTGTCGCGTGTCCCCAACAATGGATGGTTCAGATTCACTTTGTGACTTCGACATCTTTGGCACTTCGGAACTTCAGGGCTTCGACGCTTTTGAATGTGAAACATGAAAAATTCCCTAGAGGAAATTTCCCAAATCAGGTGATTGGTTGTCGCGTGTCCCCATTGACGGATGGTCTAGATTCATTTTAGGCCTTCCACACTTCGACAGCTTCGAAATTTTCGATACTTAAGGCTTTGGCTCTTCAAAAAATTTCGAAGCTTAACTTCCATGATTCTTCGGAGTGTCGAACCCCGAAGCAAGGGACCTACCTCCACGTTTCCTTGCCTTTTGATGGCTCGGATTTTATTTTGGGATTGTGGCTTTTCGGGGCTTCCTGAGGCATTGTCGCCAAGATCAATGAATCTAGTTGATTTTGAGATCAACAATCCACAATTGCTTCATGATTCTGGGCTTCGACTCTTTGGGAGTTTTACGCACTTCTCACTTCAAATCTCCCGAAGCTCATTTCCCCAAACACTTGGATCAGATGCCGCATGTCCCCCTCAATATCAATGACTCACGCTCGCTCCAAGCCTTGGGACTTCAGACCTTTTTCTATGGCGCTATACTTTGTGCAATTTTGACATTCATAAAACCCATGAGCCACTGATTTGAACTTCTCCCGGAATCTCTGCCGCTAAAAGATTAAAACTTCCTGCTACTTTTAAGCCCGAAATGGGATTCTTTGAATGTTTCACTTTGTATCCATGGATGTGGCCTATGTGAAAAAGGATTTGGATGACTAGATGTGGGCTAGGAAAACAGGGATACCCATGACTAGAAAAAGGAGATGAGTGTCCATCCTTGGAGAAAAAAAAAGAAGCTTCAGGCCGAGAATTTTTCAGGTAAGACATCAAGGGAAACTAGGTCCCTCACAAAAAGGGAAAACAAAAATGAATTCAATAGTCGAAGGGAAAAAACTTTAGGACTCGGCCTATGAAAAGGAGAGAGACAAGGGAAAAATATAGTATTAGGTATCCTCAACCAACCCATAAGACTCTTGACAACTCTATGTGACAACAAGATGAATGACTATTGTTTCCTCTGACACTTCGTGGCTTCGGTGGTTTGTTCTTTTTATAAACTTCCAATTCTCTGGGACTAAATTTCACCAAAGTGTTAATATTGATTTGACGTGTATCCATAAACTTCAATGGTCTAGATCTTATTTCGAAGCTTCAGTACTCCAGGACTCTGGGTTACTAGAACTCTAGAGTAGTTCAATTTCTTTGGAGTGATAACCTTATGAATAAGTCATAAAGTGGTGGTGACCACTTGTTGTCGATTAAAACCTTTGCCTACGCTATCCTTCCACTATGCTTGATCAACAGTTGAGAACATTCCAGAACTAGATAAATGGTTAGAATTACTTTCTGATTTATGCTTACTCTATCCTTCCACTAAGTAATCCAATGACTATGAATTAATCAAAGTTTGAGATGGATGGCCACTATTTACTTCGGGACTTCAGGGGTTTGGAGGTCTAGGTAATTGTTGTTCCAATTTCCACCGGAGTTGGTCAAGGCCGAAGTGGTCAACATGGGAGTTCTTACATCATCTTTCCACTTACAGTTTGATCTAACGTTCATGTGACAATCTAGAGGATCTTAGATCAATGGTTATCATTGACTTTGGCCTTCGATGCTTCGGGTAGTTGTTGTTTTCCCCTGAAGGATAAAATCCCAGAGTGATGTAACTTTGTTGAAATCATTGTTGACTTGGCATTGGCCAAGTGGCTTCCATGTGTCACCTATATTTGTGACTTATGTAACCTAAAGTGCCAACTAGACCTTGACACTTGTCACCATATGATTATGCCACGTGTCCTTGCTGATGTGGATCTCTTGTCACGACAGATGTCCTCCTCCTGTATCTAACGGTCGTAGGCTCATCTGAATCCTTGATCAATGAATATGATTTGTTCATTTCGTCCTTCGTCACTTTGGGTTATACACTCCCATTTCCCAAATCTCCCAAAGTGATATTCACCGACTAAATCTCAAGCATCTTGAATTCATTTATTGATCCTCCTTTGATGCGAACAACCTAACACGATCCAACGGTTGTCGAGATTTTAGTTGTTTCAGGATCTCATGAATCCTTGATCTAATGACTGTGATTAGTTTAGGATCAATGGTATAGATTCATTTCGACATTCGAGACTTGAAGTAAGATTCATCAATTAAGCCTTGAGCATCTTGACGTCATCTAACAATCTAGTTTTGTCGCGAAACGCTTAATATGATCCAACAAATATCGAGGTTTTGACTATTTTAGGATCTTGTGAATCCTTGATCCAATGGTTGTGATCAACTCTTAGATCAAAAGTCCAGATTTATTTTGACATTCATGTCTTTGGGTTATTTGTTCCCAATTCTCAATTCTCCCAAAGTGATATTCCCCGAATAAACCCCGAGCAAGTTTCCAGATCTAACAGTCCTCGTTTGTCCCAAAATCTTACATCAATGGTCAGTATTCCTCCTTGATTCTTTTGTAGTTTTACTATGGGGATTTTCAATCCTGATCGTGTTTCTACAATGTGCTTTCCCTTCTGAGATTTTTGGCTTTGTACTTGTATTCTAACTGATCAAGATCATTGATTTGTTGAGAATTTGATCCTGATAGTCTTTCTGTATTGCACTTTCCATTCCGAGTTTTTAATCATTATTTGTGCACTCCTTCTGTACATGGATCTATGCCTGCTCTGATCTAGTGTGATCTAGTATGTTGTCTCTCCTAAGATTTAGGTAGATTCCTCTACATGTTGTTTATAACAACTCATTAATTCATCTGCATGTTTTTTCATAACAAGTCATCATCATATCATAATGACATCGGTTGTTGACATCAATGACAACACATCAATGAAAATATGTCCAACATCCATCCTTTGCAAGATTTACCTTTTTTATTCTCCCAAAGAGAACCATGTCCCAAATAGTGCTACCAAATAAACAAAAACCCCACAGACTAACTACAAACATAGGTGTTTTACCTGATTGTTCTCTCCCCCTACCAATGGATGATGAAATCAAATGTAAATAGAGAATTATGACCCAGACAACACTGTCACCTATAGGAGTTATCTTTTTAACTATCTCCTTGCCTCTACTGATAAGCATGTGTGCCATCATGGATAAGTGATCAGTACCAACCTTCACATCAGATCCATCACTACCATGATGGCTCCACTTCCTTTCCAGAGACTTCAATTTCACCAAGAATGAATGTAGAATACTATCGCTCAACTCTTTTGTGTTTCTCTCATGTTTTTCCATAATTCTATCAAATTTTCTCTACCTTCCCTGCATCATTTCATTCGTCCAAAATGGTATCTAAATATAAAGGATGTACACACCACCTGCCCCTACATGCTATCATGTACACTCCTCTCCACATATGTCATGTCAGGCACTGATATGAACATGCAGACTAGGTTTGTCCTATTGATATACACCCCATCTAGAAAATCTGAGTCCGGTTGTCTCAAGTGATCCACCTGCTCCTAGAGCATCCTTAGCATTGGTTCCCATACCATCCATATGTTTTTTTTATTGAGTTGGGATACCCCTACATTATCCATGCAATTCTCCAGATAATTGGCCTTACATAGAACATGTTCAGGGAAAATTGACAGAATTATCTTGGATAACCTCACAATCTCTGAGAATCCATATGAGAGACACCAATTCTTATATATTTTGTCTGAGTGAGTTCCATTTAACATTCTTCTCAATGATGTGATCAACAACTATGAGTCTCTCTCCACCACTAGAGACCCATAGCCTTTCTCCCGAGCAATCCCTAGGCCCCTAAGAAGGCCTTCCAATTCCACCCCATTGTTCGAATTATGCCCTAAGTTTAAGGAAAATAGTGCTTGAATCCTTCCCTCATCATTCATGAAAACTCCCTCTGTCCCTGCTGGTCTTGGAATTCCATTAGATGCGCCATCAAAGTTTAATTTTAGAAATCCCTATGGGGAGGTAGAAAGTGATCCCTAGATTTTGGAGCTGCTGATTTCAGAATCTGAACTACTTGATTATAACAAGATCCTAGATTCCAATTTGTAAATATTATAGAATCATTTTCCTTTAGTTTTTCATCTTGCATAAACAAGGTCGAGGATGCTATTGATTCTTGTACATTGGTGTGAACTACATGCTAGACCTAGTCGTTAGTTAGGTATTTTTTTTTGAAAAATATTTGATCTCTTTCCTTCCATACATTCCACATGAGGAATCCTGGGAAAGTGTTCCATGCATGATTAAGAATCAAATTCAAGAATATGTCCTGACCCCATTCCTCAATAGTTCTTGGCGTGTCATTTATAATCTTGTCTGAGGGCCTGAACAATTTATCCCCTTTATCCCATAGATATTTTGCTTCTTTGTAGGAGCTCAATAGATGGTCAAGGATCTCCTCATATTCCTTGGACATCATACACATAGAGGGATCCACAAACCTTTCCTGATCAGGAGGTCCCATGTTAATATTTTTTAGCTTGCAACAAGCCACAAGAAACCAGATATATTTGGCCATGAGGCCGACTGCCAAACCTTGTCCCATATTGGTGTGTGTTTCTCCCCCCCCATGCCTATTCTTGGGCTCTAAAGATGTTCTAAAAACAACCTCTATACATCAACCAAAGGTAGGCGCTGGCACACGCGTTTTACTTGTCGCCTACGTAGGTTCTTACCTTCTGTTTTCAATACCCAGCCTCCAGAGATGCAACTCCTATAAAGGAACAAAAATCATAAAGGGAACAATAGTTGTTCTATTGAAAGGAACAACACAACCTGCAAAAAGAACATCAATCAGAACAAAAGGAACAACAATCATTACATTGGGCCGAACTGATGTTGAATTAATTGCATTGTAGTATTTACCTAACTATCTAATTTGTCAACCCGGGGTTCGTAAGCTGACGAAGCACACGCAAAGTATATGCAATATTGAAGGGAGACTAATCTAATCTAATGTTTAATCCACAGCTAAAATTGAATCATTAATCTAACACACAACTGAAATTGAATCATTAATCTAACACACGACTGAAATTGAATTAATGTAGTTGCGTAAATGAAATTATTCTAAGAATGGGAAATTGCATAAATGGAATTAATATAGAAATGGAGAACTACATGAAGGAAAAGCAGATACAACAAGTGAAGAGTTGAATAACACAACAACACATGTGAGATCTCACCAATGAAGCAATCTTATATTATAATAATCAAATCGATCTTTATAAAAGAATAATGAAAGCATGAAAACCAAAACCATGAATCAAAGCTAAGAATCCATTTCTCTTTCGAATCCTAGTGACTACCATTAATGACTACTCTAATTCTATACTTGATTACTATTGATTGAATTCTAATTTCTCCTAATTGAATTCTCATGAAGAGAGAGCACTCTCTTTTATACATGAGAGCCTTGAAGATAAGATAACCATCTCATTATTACAGATCCACTTTTCTCTCAACCTATTTTCCATTATTACAAAATATAATCCCTTCAAATCCTCACACATATCTCTCATATATCTTGGATAAGATATTCCAACNAAATCTCCATGATCTTCTCCTTGGAATGGGCTTGAATTATCTTCTCAAATCTTGAAATGGTGGAGGAAGTATTCGAGAAGTCCTTTTAAATTAATCCTTCTAATATTCCTACACATTACAAACCTCACACATATTTGAGATATATATGAAAACATGTCGATTTTCTAACATTTAATCACAAATTCCTTTTAAATACTAAAATGAATAAAGTGGAGAACAATAAGGTGAAACCCAAGTATATTTATGGAAATGATATCGTGAAAGGTTAATGGGGCGATGAAATGTGAAGAATGATGAAGGGAAAGGTGGATGAGAATAGGACATTTCTGAGCCCCAACACCTACCGCTTCTAGATAGGCATCTTTCACAGGAAAGTTTCCATTGCCATGTAATCCCCATATGACTATGTTCAAACATTTTCTTACTTCTATTTGGAAAGCCCACAGGATATCCAACATAAAAGAAAAATTCCTCGTCCCATGCTATAGGACAATCTCCCAAGTATTTCCAGGACACAGTGTATGGGTTTCTTATATTCGACTGGGATTGCCAATAGTGACAGACTTTGGTCCAACCTTTTCCATAATTGAGTGTATAATTGGTTGAAGGAGCCCAAAGTTCCCTATAACTGGATGTTGATCCCATAAATCATCCAAAAAGAGAGTTGAGCAACCATTGTGAATCTCCTAGAAACTTCGTTGTTGGACAATTCCTCTATTCTTCCAAGAATTACTCTATATTAGAGATCTTGGACTACCCCCCTCCACCTTGATCAAGTCCTCCTGGGGTGTCTGTGCGGAATATTTGATCTTCCACAACTTTACCTGTTGGGCCTCCAAGTTATTTACCCATCTCCACCACAGCTTCAAACATATCACTTTGCCAACCGCTTGGGGTTCTCTAATTTCCATACCTCCCTGGGATTTGGGCAAGCACATATTTTTTCATGCCAGCAACACCCATTTTTTTCTTTAATCACTCCTCCCCATAGGAAAGAGCGTTGAATATTCTTGATTTTCTTTAAAATTTTCTTAGGAGCTACCATAAATGAGAATAAATACATTGGCATGGACATGAGGATTGATTTTATCATCAAAATTCTTTCTGGGAGAGAGAAGAAATTATGCCTCCAACTGGTCAGATTGGTTTCCACTTTTTCTAGGAGATATTCCCATGAGGCATTGCAGATGACTTTGTCAATGACAGGTTCCCCCAAGTACTTGGAAGGGAGGGTAGCATGTTGAAAACTCATAGTAAGATCTATGTTTCTTTGGATCGGTTGAGGAGTGTTAAAGAACAAAACTATGTGATTTATCTAGGTTAACTAGGGCCCTAGAGGATTTTTGAAAATCTCCAAGACCTTCTTAAAGGATAGGGATTCTCATCTAGTTGGTTGACCCAAAAATAAAATATCATCCACAAACTGAACATGTGTGAGAGGCTCCATTAGGGAGTGAAGGGAGATGCCTTGGATGGATCCATCTGAAAGATCCTTGTTTAAAATTCACCCCAAACTATCTGTAAGAATGATATAAAGAAAGTGGGAGAGGGGATAAACTTGTATTAAACACCTGGAGGGGTTAAATATTCTAGAGGGTGATCCATTGACTGGGATTAAAAATAAATTTGAGGATACTAGGTTTAAAATCCATTCCACCTAGTCTTCCTTGAAACCAAAATCTTCCATCATCTTCCCAAGGAAAACCCAATTTAAGCAATCATAAACTTTAGACATATCAAACTTCAATGTCATATCTAATTTCCACATGGAATTGAGGGAGTGAATGGTCTCGTGGTCCACCATAATACCATCTAGGATTTCCGGCCTTCTACAAAACCCCCTTGTTCCTAGGATATGATGGGTTTGAGTCTATTGGCTATGAAATTAGTTACGGTTTTATAAATGACATTACAAGGAGAGATAGGATGAAACTTATATGTAGTGATGACTTCTTTAGCCTTGGGAATAAGAGCAATGAAGGTGGCATTGAAGGCATGTAGGAATTTTCCAACCTACCTGGGATATATTTGTGGTGAACCCATCTGGGCCTAGAGCATTTCCTGAGGCCATGTATTTGACTGTTGATTCGACCTCCTCCAAAGATGTAGGTCTCATGATACTTTGGTTATGTGTTGGAGAAACTAGTCTGGGGATGGACTTTGTAATCGTGTGAATGGCTTCCTCTGAATGAAGCTCTAGTTTAGTCAATAGGGAACTGAAGTGGTTTGTCAATTTTTCCTTGATGTCCTCTTGGGTTTCTGTAATTTCCCCTCCTTTGGATATTAAGGATGAGATCATGTTTTTGCTTCTTCTCTGCAGAAGAGTATTATGAAAGAATTTAGTGTTTTTATCCCCTCTCTTAGCCACCGTATCTTGGACTTTGTATCCACAACATTTCTTCTTGTTTTTATATTTTGTTTAGTTCCAATATCAACTCCTCTTCCCTTACGGTCATTGCCTCTGAGTGATCCCCCAGAATCGCCTTAGACTGTATCTCTGCAATATTAGCTTCCAATCTTCATTTTTCATTAAAATTATTGCCAAAAAATTCCTTGTTACAAACCTTTAAGTGATTGTGGACATGCCTAAGTTTTTGTTGGAACTAGAACATATTTGTACCATACAAATTCTTCTTCTCCTTCCACCATAATTCCAAGTTCTATTGGATTTCGGGATGATCCAGGCGCACCACTATCCTAAAAATATGTTCAGGAGCACTACTATCCTTCTATCCTTCCATCTTTTGTTATTTCAGGTGAAAAATCCATCGTTATAATGGATGTTTATTAACCTAAGGTGTTTTATCATCGCCTCAAAGGACTCGTTCTTTGTATCTAGTTTTCTAGTTCCTCCATTTTTTCCGATATGGATTTTATCATATTGAAATATCCCCCTAAAATCCAATGTTTCTGTTGCATAACAGTACCCAAAAAATTTAAAGCATCCAAGAATTATCTCTTTTGTCATGGGGTTAGGGGGCCATATGCGTTTGAAACATACCCCTGCTCCAGAGAGCCCGTGACCCTAAATCTTATAGTTAGAATTATATTAATAATGGAGTGCACCTATATAGCCAAGATATCTAAGTCCCACATGATTTCCAACCCTCCTGAGGGCCCTTCTGCTTCTATCGCTTCTACTGCACAACCTTTCCAGACTTTCTGAGCTAATCTTTTCATCATCTCCTTGTCACATTTTGTTCCTTGTAGCATGATTATCTCTGCTTTCTCCTGACTGAACCTCTTCTGTAACAACCTGTGCTTGGATGGGGCATTGAGGCCTCTAACATTCCATGACATAATCTTCATGTTAACACTTTGGTTAGGGGTGGAGATATTTTTCTGGGAGTCCTATCATTTGGCCATAATCCACCAAGAGGGCCCCTATTTCCTCAATATTTTGCTTTTGGGGCTTCCTACCCCTCTTCCTTTCCTCCATTGAAGTTTTTTTTAGAGGTTTGAGTGGGTTAGTTTGGATCCTTAGGGTACCTATATTGGAATACAAAGAAGCCTAATATGTACATATTCCTTTACCTTTCACCTAATCCCTTTGCAGTTTGCACAAATCGTGGATTGGCATATTATTAACCTCTTTTTCTCCATGTTTTCTCTTAGGGTTAGGACTGTCATGTTCACCTCAAATTTCTCCAGATCCATGTCCCATGTTGTCTCCAATTTTTCCTCCTCTTCCGACTCAAATTATTTCTCATGTGTATCTTTCATCTCTGTTCCCCCCTCTACCAACTGATCTGTCCTGAGATATGGGGAAGTCTTCCTACATTTTGGTAGTTCCTCTCCCTTTGTGCTTGCATTTTGAGTAACTGTATTTTGGTCTTGTGGTGTCTCCTCCTCTCTCTATTCACTAGTGTCCCACTCCAGATCTTAGAATCAATTAACATTATTATTTTATGGAGCAACCACTTCTTGTTTTTTTTCCCTTCTCCTTGCTTTCCTCTTGCTGGATATTTTTTAGAAACCCTCCTGGTCTGCTTCCTCCTTGAATTTTCTTGTTGGATTTATCGCATTTAGGGGGAAATCCCTAAATAGGTGGCCATGGACATGGTTTTTTTTGCATCGAAATGGTATATGTTCATATTCTAGGGTTTGTGTCCAATTATTATCTTGATATGAAACTCTGATTGACTCTGGAAGGGCTCTTGCTACATTCATGTAAACACATATTCTAGCATAAGAAATGTACTTGGTTGATTTGGTTACCTACGAGATATTAATGAATGAACTGAGAGTTCTCCCGATTCCCTCAAATGTTTCATGATCCCAAGACTTTCATGGTAGCGAGTATAGTCGAATACACACTGGAGCTACTGCGAAATCTTCCTTCTCCGGGCAAAATATTTTCGTCGAGTACCTCATATGCAGACCAATCGAGTTGAAAAAATATGGACCCTCTTCAAAGGCTTTGTTTATGTCCTCTAATTGGTGTCTCCTCCTCTCTCTATTCACTAGTCTCCCCCTCTAGAGCTTGGAATCAATTAGCATTATTATTTTCTGGAGAAACTTGTGCTTGCTTGCTTTCCCTTCTCCCTAATTTACTCTTGATGGGTATTTTTGAGAAACCCTCCTAGTCGGCCTATTCCTTGGATTTTCTTGTTGGGTTTATCACATTTAGGGGAAATCCCTAAATAGGTGGCCATGAACATGGCATTTTCTGCATTGAAATGGTATATGCCCATATTATAGGGTATGTGTCCAATCATTATATTGAAATGAAACTATGATTGAGTCTAGAAGGTCTCCTGCTATGTTCATGTAAACACACATTCTGGCATAAGAAATGTACCTGGTTGATTTGGTTACCTCTGAGATCTTAATGAATGATCTGAGTGTGTTCTTGATTCCCTCCAAGGTTTCATGATCCCAAAACTCTAATGGTAGAAAGTACAGTTGAATCCACACTGGAGCTGTTGCGGAATCTTCCATCTTTGAGGCAAATATTTCCATCTAGTACCTCATATGCAGACTGACTGAGCTGAAAAAATATGGACCCTCTTCAAAGACTTTGTATATGTCGTCTGATGAGGATAATATGATCGTGAAAAATCCCATAGAACCTAGTTGTAGATCCATTTTCCCTTTCACCTTCCAATGGGATTTGATCTAGACTAGTAAGACTCTTTTTTATGGTCAAATACCCATAAATTTTATGATTAGTGCGTAATGTTTCATCCATTGGATGTAGCCTCCAATACATGTCAAGGTGACCTCATATATGGGGTTATCACTTGCTTTGGCCAGACAATGGTTCTACCTATGCTTCACCTCGTGGTCCTTGCTTGTCCCCTTATAGTCCTAGTCCTTTGGATCTGACTTCCCATTTCCTACAACCCCCATTTCTATATCTACTCCTCGTGACTGAGGAACCCCCACCACAACATCCTTAAAGGTAATTTTTTCTATCACAGATAAATATTCCACAATTTTTGAAGTTGCAGGAGGATCTGCCATATTTGTTGTAATCCCCTTGTTGTAGTCATGTACCATCCGAACGCGCTCCTGATAGAGAGTTGTGCACCATCAAATAATGTGAAACCCTAGGCACTCAATATTATATCTGCAACTAGATCACCAGTGTAGCAGTAAATATCTAGATCCAAGGGATTTGGGCTATTTCAATAATGTTAGCAAAGATTTCTTACTTAGATTGGAAGAAAGTTTCAAATACTAAAAATATGTCCAGTCGCACCACTATCCTTCTATCCATCCCTTTTATTTTATTCTAGGTGAGCAGACAATTGTTAGAAGGGATGTCTTGTAACATCCCTAGTTCTAATCCCCGCGAATTATAATGTAATTGTATAAATGTGAATTATTTGAGTGAGTCGATGCATTGGGGCGAAGAGCCCATATTGATATAATGTGGTCGGGGGCTGAATTTCATGTTATGAACATTAATTAATTAATAAAAAGAATAATAGCTAGTTTTGATACAAATAATATCAAGAATGATGGGGGGATATGATTCCACAAGAGAGAGGGGTCCAAGGGGGAATTATTCATGGGTATTAATCCAACCCACATTCCTGAAATTATTATCTTTGTGTATAACCTTCTATTTGTTGATTGAGTGCATGAGAGGCCAATCATTAAACTCGTGTAAGAGGGTGGGTGTGAGTGGTCACATCCTAAATTTATTGGAGAGAATGGGTTGACCTAAAATCATCCTTGAGAAGAGTGGGAGTAAAGTAAGCATGGGAAAGAGGAAATTTGTATGTAGATTTGGGATGTTTTTTACACAGTTTTTGGGCAGTAAAGGGGAGTATAAGGTTGGGAAGAGGACCAGCCATGGCATACTTGAAGGAATCCATTGTTGGATGTGTTTTTTATGCTAAGTAGATGATTGTGTGCTGGAAAATCGGGTTGTAATAATGTGGTGTGATTTCCTATGGAGAAAATGACTGAGAGCCATGTGAAAGCTGCTGTGAGAAAATTTGAAACAACTGAGAGTTCCTAAAGTTCCCAGCTAAGTGATTCCTGAAAAAATGAATGCACTAGTGGGCCTTGATAAATGAATGGTACATCCCTAGGGATTGTGAGAAGTGAACGGGGTACATTCCTTGGGTAGTGCGGGTTGTGGGTAAAAGAGAGAGTTGGAGGTTTGGAACTGTTATGAGACTAGAAATTGGGTTTGGAGATACTCTGTGTGGAGAGTGGATAGCTGGCAGACCGGATCTCCTTGTGGACTCATAGCCTCAGCTCGAGGGTGGCTTTCTAATGAGAGAAAATGATTAACAGTTCCTATGGTTGGGAGGTTCATCCTTCATTTGCATCCAGTTGGTTAATCATTAACAAATAAGTGTTTATGTTATGTTCTTATTGTTACACATTATTTTTGTCACCCCTGTGACAGTTAATGATGTACACTATCCTTTGTCTTTAGAAGGATCAATTTCCTTAATCCATGAAGAAGAATGAAGAAAAAATTTCCCAGAGAGATGAAAGTATCATTTCCTTTGTAAAAAAACCATGTTAAGAAGGATCGTCACACCCTGCTCTATTGTGAAGGTGCGATTATCTAGAATCGATGCAGGTTGCACTATAGTGGCATGAGACATCATCGTGGTTTTCTTAGTGTTAAGGGTGTGGTGATCACTCATACAAAGAAAAGAAGCTTCTCGATGCTTATAGAATAGAATTTTTTAGGGTGAGGTGGCCTTCGATCGGTTTGGATCTGAGTTGCATCCATGTTCTAGTGTAATCATTCTAACCTCCTCACCCTATCCTTTTCAACTTATAAAAGGAGGGGATTTCTCATGGGGAAAGTTAGCTTGGGAATGGTTAGAGAATTTTTGGAAATTCATATTAGTTACAGAGATTCAACTAATTAGATATTAGTCTAGCTAAGAGTTTGGATTAGCTTCAACTATAGCTAATTCATATGGAGTGTTTGGGCCTATGTTGGATTTGAGCTTTGCTTTGTCAAGATGAGATCATAAGTAGCTGTCAGATCTATAGTCTCGGGATCCATGGAGCAGAAGTGTGTGGGAAGCAAGGAGCTGTTGGAAGGGACCCTACAACATCAAGGCATTGGTTGTATTCTCCTTTTCATATTTCTAATACAGTAATATATTTCTTTCCCAAAAAATTGTTCTTATTTTATTGTATGACTATTTGATCACATACATAGGTTTTGTTAAGTATACATTGTTTCTTTTACTTCGTTGGCTTATGTCTTTTTATAGGTTCAGCATCCCATAAGCCTTGAAATGGAGCGAGGATGACACTAGTGAGGACAAGTGACATTTAAAAGGTATGTCATGTATCTCTTGTTAGTTAGTATGCTTGAAAATTAAAACTTAGGGAAAGTTTTATATTACGTATTGTGTTGTTCTAGTTTTGAGGTGAAATTAGGGAGATCTATTTGTGTCTGTACTTACCGATTTGTCTTGAAACAAAATTGGTGACCATACTGGGGATACATATTTTTGTTTTCCTAGTTTGTCTTGCTTTATTTCTTTGATTTCTTGGGTTCTATTTTCTGACTCACTGGGAGATCCATATTGACTCTTTGATTGTTTATTTCCATAGAAAACTTTCTTTCTTTTTATTTTTTCCATTTTTACCTTGATCGATGCACCCTGCTTTGAGAGAAAGTGTGACATTGTCGCATTGTGGTCTTCAGTGACTTGCAATGATCAGGATTGTCACACTGTGTTAGTCTAGTAGCCTGCGACGATTGTGTGAAAAAATATTTTTTATTGGTCTTTCCTTACCCAAATCTTAGATAAGTGTATGGGGTGATTTGTTGGGTCTAATTATAGTCTACTTGACAACTTTGAATATGCTTTTAGCCATTTTTTTCTTTGTTTTAGCATCTTTTCTTCTAAAAGATTTGAGATCTCTTGCTTTGAGTGTCTTTCAGTTACAAAGCATTATTTTTCTTTAGAATTGTTTAGTGAAAGAACACTTCTTTTTCTGAATAGTTTGTTTTAAAAGAAAAAAAATTGTTTGGGTTGCTTTGTTTTTAAAGAGATTTGTTATTTCTTTTAGCTATCTTTGAAATAAAAATCTTCAATTTCTTTCTTTGCATTAGATTGGGGGCATATTTGCATTTGAAGTAGCCAAATTTCATGGTTTTTGGAATTTTTTGGTCTTGAATTGGAGGGGCCGAGAATCGTGTATTGTGTACAGTCTCTTTGGATCATTTATTGAGGATCTTGATATCGATTAGTTTAATAAAATTTTGGGACATTGTGCATCTTATAATGATAAACGTTTTCTCCTTCTTGTAATGTAGCTTTCATTGAAGTGAAATATTTGCATTCTCATTTCTTTTCATTGTTTAGAGTCGGTCAAAGCATCATTTAGTCCATGCCATTTTCCTCTTGAGTAACAACATCCTTAAAATAAAGCGCTTATAAATTTTCATTAAACAATTTATATTTTCTGGTAGCAAGCCTACATTAGCTTTGTTGGCAAATGTTTAACAGATAGCGTATGCTTGTCATTGATGGGAAGTACACCAGTGAATATGGCAGGATCAGAATGTGCATCAATGGACAAACAGGAACAACGTAGGCTCAGGAGGAATTAGTGCAGAGTCGAAACTCTTCCAAGTAAGAAGGATGTGTAAACTTGGAGGAGAAGCGTCGCTGATCATTGGATCCCATCCAAAATTCCCGACAGCATGAGGGTCGTTATATCTGAATAAAAACAAGAAGAGCATGCGCTATAGATCTCAGGCATTAGATCTGAGCGAACTCGAAAGCTCGTGAGTGGAAGAGTTGAGTGTTTGGTGTTAAAGGTTGCGAGGCGCGAGGTTGTGAAGCAACGAAGTGGCGAGAAGATCAAGACCATCCATCTGTGAAGGACGCGTGGATGAGATCGGAGAGATCTCATGAACTCGGGAGCTCGCAGGGTGAAAGCCTGAATATTGGGTGTTCAAAGTCGCGAGGCGAAGAAGTGGCGAGAAGATCAGGACCGTCCATCTGGGAAGGATGCGTGGCAGAGATCGGAGAGATCTCACAAACTCGGGGGTTCGCAGGATAAAGGCCCAAGTATTGGGTGTTCAAAGTCACGAGGCACGAGGACACGAGGCGACGAAGTGGCGAGAGATTTATAGCCATCCATCTGGGGGGACAGGTGGCGAGAGATCGAGAGATATCGCGAACTCGGGAGTTCACAGGTTGAGAGTCCAAACATTGGGTGCTCCAAGTCGTGAGGTCGCGAGAGAAGGACAGTCGTCGGATCCGGATCACAGGAGGACCGTTGGATCTACGTGGGGGATCACACGTGGTGAGAGATCGTCATCTCGCTGACTGGATGTCAAAGGAACAATGAGATGTGAGATCATGATTTAATCAAGGACCGTTGGATAAAGAGGACGTGTGGTGAAATATCAGAGCACCATAAAGCTCCATCTCGAAGTCTCGCCTATCACGACTTGGAGTGACGAGAATCTCCAGCAAAGAAACAACAAGATGCGAGATCACGATAAGATCCTGACCATCTATACACCAAAAGATGTGGACCGTTGATCTGAGCTCCATCTCGGAGTCTCGCCTATCGCGACTTGGAGTAACGAAAAACGCCAACGAAGGAACAATGAGATGCGAGATCACGATGAGATCAGGAACGTTGATTCACCAAGATCATGAACTGTCGATTAGGGTCGATGAAGATCAAGAGTTCGACTGTCTCAGAGAAGACGAAGAGTCTTAGACTGCCAGAGAGACTGAGGAATCTCAGTATAACATACAGTGATGCTGGACACGTAGGGAGAACCACCAGAGAAGCTGAAGAGTCATGATGATGATCAGATAGAGCACTCGAGAGGTGGAGGATAATGGCGCGGAGTTAGCATGCAGAGGCATTACAAACACTGCATGCACAAGGTGCACAGAAGCTATAAATACACGGTACAAAGAAGAGATGGGTTTTGTTGCTATTGTTGTTAGAGTGGTGGTGTTTGTTGATGTGGAAAGTGATTCATGCGTGAAGAAGGAAGATTGTGCAGCAGCTGAATTGATCTGAAGAGGAACTGTGCAGTGAATGGACATGGCGCACAGAGGATAAATCGCAGAAGAACAGACATTGGAAGTGAGATGTGCAGAAAGGCAGTGTGGCAGAAAGAGCAACGAGATACAGCAGAACAGTGATAAGTCGGGTAAGTCATTGTTGAACATTATATCACTGTAGTAAGTTTCATATTCAAAGAGTAATATTTCAGGGTGGTTGG
>ML781244.1:161742-199220 GCA_009831015.1 Picea engelmannii | reverse complement strand
AGAAGTGGACCCAACCCTAAAATAAGGAAAGTGGGCTAAGTGACCTAGAAGATGTTTTTAAGGAAGCTACTTGGAGAGTATAAATAAGAGGCAAGGCTCTCTCATTTGAATCACACTTGAGAATATTGAATATATATATGTTTATGAGGTAACCAATGATATCTAAACCAGAATTATGAGTGAAGGTGAAGAAAAGAAGGTCGAAATGCAAGGAAGGGTAAATTCTTTTGATGGTGCTTTCTAAGGTATGTTATTTACAGGTCATCTCACCATTTTCACTATAAAAATTTTTCTATAATGATTCAGACCATGAAATTGCTATGAAAGTGAGAAAACATATCCAAGTATCTATTAAAAACAATTCAACTTGTGGGTCGTTGTATTTTGGGAGTTACACTTCGTGGAAAATAGGGTTTGTGGTTAGTCCCGAAACTAGTCAAAATCAGGTGTTTCGTGTAAAAACATCATAACTTCTTCATAAAATATCCAAATTCAGTGATACCAAATGTGTTGGTTAGGGAACAGTCTGCATTATTCTTTGTAATAGTTTCATATCATTTCATCAAACATTTTGTGCGGGGAACGCTCTACAAGGTCGCTCTCTAGAATAAGCCAGAATTCAACAAGGTATGCCATTTTTGCTATAACTCCTTTTCTGAGAGGTTCCAAGTAGTGAAAGATGGAGGAATTTCATTAAACACACTGAAGAACATTGTATATCAGTTTCATATCTTTATACATTACAGGTTCAAAGTTATGATTACTTCAAGTTAGGGTTGTTGACTAATCCAAAACTAGGCATGTGAGACTAAAGAAAAGTTTGATGAAAATGCTAGTCTCTTGTTTTTAAAGTTAAGGAAGGTTTGCAGGAATTTGATCATATACAATAGGTCTATTATAGAGCTACAAATCAGATTTGGATGATGAAATTGATGAGGGCTTTTGGTTGTGGTACATGTTGAGTACATGGTTGAGACAAGTAGTTGATGAGTTAGCGCACATACATGAGGTGTATAGTTGATGATGTTGGTACATATTGATGAGTCATAGTTGATGAGTAGTTGACACATGATTGGTACATAATTGGTACATGTTTGGATGCACTTGTTTATAGTACATATTGATTACAGGTTGGTGCATGGTTGATGCACTTGTTTATGGTACAGGTTGATTACAGGTTGAGGTACAGGTTGATGCATGGTTGATGCATGGTTCATATTTATTGGTACAGGTTTATAGCGGTATATCTCACAGAGATAGTGTGATAGTGGTTCCAATATTCTAATTCTACTTCAGGGTGGCAGGATGGGGCAAGGACAGGTGGTTGTAGCCAGAGAACATTGGGGGTTGTAGCCTCCTTCTGGTTGTAGCCAGAGAATTGGGGAGTTGGAGCTTCCCTTGGGTTGTAGCCTAAGAAACTAGGGGGTTGGAGCCTCCTTCTAGTTGCAGTTGGAAAACAAAGGAAGTTGGTGATTCCAATGAATGTAATTCTTCAAGACATATAAGAAAAAACATTTCGTTGTTTTCTCCCGATTTGGGTTTCCACGTAAAACACTGGTGTACTATATATGTGTGTGATTGTTTATTTCTTACTGCTCATTATTGGATAATAATTCTAAATTGATATAACATTTGAAGAAAAAGGATTATAATTATGCTATTACTAATTCACCCCCCCTCTCAGTAATCCAACAAGTATTTTTTCCTCTATTGCTTGGCAAGCTTTGGCTTGTCCTCATCTTGTGTTGGTTACGCATAATTTGTTAGCTTTTAATAGAGGAACCAATCAACATTTAGGGACCCTTTCTTAGTTTCCTATAACTTTAGGAGGGGAAATTGTCTTTATTGATGTCATGGTAGTCCAATACCCCTTGGATTTCGATTTACTCGTTGGACGAGATTATTTCTATGCCAAGAAATTTATTGTGTCTACTCTTTTTCATGTGATATCTTTCCCTCACGATGGAAGAATTGTGACTATTGATCAACTTTCATTTGTGGGTCCTGACTTGATTACCAACCCAACGACCTCCTTGAACGATTCTTATATGCAGATAGTATCGCCCCCGCCATAGGTCAATTATGTGGCCTTCTCTCCAATGCCTTCAACTCCAGATGAAGATGAACCTCTCACTGTATGTTCAATCTCTTATGAACTAGATCTGGTAGTTGACATGGTGATATCTTTGATAGGGATATTAGAGCTTGATATCCTTACCTATGTCACTGCCTTTGACATGTGTCCCTTCCAGAGCGTTGTTCTTTCATCCATGACTGATTTTTGTCCCTTGACATGGTGTCCTTCTAGAGCATTATCCTCTTGGAAGCCATGATCAAGAAGAGGAGTTTTGAGCATGGTTTTATGATTTCAAGCTCGTTAAAAAATGAGACCAATTACGAGGATAGTTTTGTGTCTCTATGGAAACCTCGTTAAAAAATGAAACAGAGCTTACGAGGATAGTTTTGTGTCTTTGTGGAAACCTCATTAAAAATGAAATAGAGCTTACGAGAATATTTTTTATGTCTCTATTGGCACAGGGTTAGACCCAGGATTCAACGCTACAACAACGTACCAACAAAACCCTAACTACTGGCCCTTTCGACAACACCTGCGAAGCAAATGAAGTCTCACCCAAGGTAGAGGCAGGGGTGGTTATAGGACTCAGGTGTCTGCAACCTTATCTGGGACACAGATCTGTGATTGTAATACTTAACAGAGAAGTTAGCACCGATAGTTCATCAATTTTTAACCACTATCTACTCCGCAAATAAAACAGAGCATCACATCATTCATTCATATCTAATGAATCTAAGCACTTATCATATAGAACTAGATTAGATCTAGCATATTCAAGCACTAAGAACATTCACATAGGTCATATCTAACATCCATATACATCATTATCACAAAGCATAAACATATCTATCTATCTATATCAAATCACTTAGCAAGTAAAGACATAAACACATCAAGACATCACACAAAGCAGAGAAACACAACATATACGTGGTTCACCCCCACCCTGGGGCTACATCCACCAACTCTTCTTCTTTATTATCTTTATCTATCTTCTTACAGGCACATAGCATCAAAATACTACTCCGTAGAAGACATGATATCTATGCGAACTCTGCCAGATCCTCCTTCTTTGAGCTAGGGTAAAGCACCAAGCCTTCTAACAATTACTTGCACGTAGCTCTGCAAGTCTCACACAGTATGCACAAAGAACTTACAATCCTTCAATAACATAGATCTAGCACTTAGCCATTCGTAACTGCTCTTTTCTTACATTGCCTAGACATATATTTATAATTTACAAAATAGGCCTAAACATGGGTAAACCCATGGGTCGACATCCCATACCTGTTACATAATCCCAAATCCCAAAAAGGACCCAAAAAGGGATGAGATCCTGTGATCTCTGCCTCATCTTTCTCTCCACCTTCGACAGGTTGTCGAAGTCCCAAAATAGGTCAAACTTGACTAAGGATCTCCCAAAATGTGGTTAAGGGCCAACAAGCCCCCAACACTCACTTGTGACTTGTCTCGAGTCACTCTGATCTGGGTAGTTCTACTTCAAAATCCTCGAGCTTGGCTTGAGCTACTTTGACTTGTTGTTGTGCCATGGTATCTTGTGCAATGAACTCTTGGATGACTACCTCATTCATAGGCCCATCCAGGTGTTGTTTGGCTACAGTGACAACCTGCTCTAGTTCTGCTCCTCGACCATCAACCTCTGTGAACAATTGGTAAGCCTTATCTTGTAAATGTTGGAGCCTTTGAGTTACTTCCATAAATCCTCTCTGGATAGTGTGGATTTGTTGTTGGGTAGAGTGTTTCTCTTGGTATCGCTTCATTCTTTCCATTGCTGACAGGGGATTCAATAGCGCTTGTATTGTTTCGGCTTGATACTTCACCTCTTGGAGTTGCAACTCCAGTGCCTTCAGTTCTATATTCTCAGTGAGTTTCTTGTAGGTCTAGGCACTGCAATCAGTAAGTTTCTTACATTTCATAGCAAGGGATTTTATTCTCCCAACTGTGCTTCGAGCAGTTGCTTCTCTTTGATTCCTTACATCATGTGGAGTCTCGGGCACTACGTAGAGCTCTAAGTCTACTATGCGTTGTTGTAGCTGCTAGATAGCTTCTGCAAGTTTATCTACTTGCTACGTGACTCAATCCTCTACATTTGTTTCTATGACTGTCACATAACGAAGTGATCTGTTGACCGCTTCTTTCACTTTGAGTTGCTCCATGAGAAAGTGTTCTTTTCCTTCCTGTATCTGTTCTTTTTCTTCATCAAACTATGCTTAGAGAGCAATCTTTTCATGTTCTATAGCTCGAAGTTGTTCTACAAGTACTCCTTGCACTTGCTTCAAGGCCTGGGTGGCTTGTTATATTTCTTCTTGTGCTCATCAAAGGTGAGATTCGACTGTATCATCTAGTCGGTGGATTTGGGCTGGCTCATCTCCCAACTCTGGTTCTCCCAATGGCAGAGGTGTAGTGGAGACTGTGCAGCTAGACTAAAGGGCCTGTTGTACCACTTGGACTTCAAATTCAATCCTATCATACATTTCTTCCTGCTTCACTCCTTGTTTCTCTGCTATTTCCAGTGAAGCATCGTTCAGGGCTGTGATGATGAAGTCAAAATAATTAGAGGTGAGGACAATCTTCATCTTGGTCATGGTGGCTTTCGATTTCTTCTGAGAAGAAGGTTTCAAGGGAGAAACCTTCCTCTTCTTCAAGGGGTCAACCTCGTCTCTGGGTGGTGTTACTTCCCTGGGCTTATGTTAAGCTTCTACTTCATCATCACCCCCTCGGTCAGGTGACATGGAAGCAGTCTTCCCTGAGGTGTTGCTTAAGTTTTAGACCTCCTCAGTCTTATTTTTCCTGTTGGTTCTAGGTGTATTATGTTCTTTATGAGTGTCCTCTGGGTTGTCAAGATCAGATATCTCTATGGGGTTAGCATGGATAAGGAGGTTAGCGGACCATTCCTTAGTGATTTCCTCCAAGTCTTCTTTTGTAAGCTTATAATATGATTAGAGCTGCTCTTTATGTTCATCTGTCTACACTGTAATGTAAGTGAAGTGTCGATCTACGCTGAACTTCATCATGGGTCGGAACCTCTGTAAGGTTTTCAGAGTCATTCAAGGCTTGACTTCGATGGATCGCTTTAGTTGGAGGTAGTATGTATGGAACACAACATTCGACTGCCACTGTTTGTTCATATTAGTTGAATACCACAGGGTAGCGAACTTCATGACAAGCGGTTCAAACGGCTCTATGTCTCGGAAGGTCGCTCCTTCTTGCATCTCCAAGGAAACAAATTCAATGAGGACCAGGAGCCAGCTAAAATGAAATTCATAACCTTGATCATGTGCTTCTCGAAAATCTAGTTCCAACTGGTTAACTAGGTACTTTGCCCAGTTCATCTGTAGGCCTTCCGCACACTTCCCTGCGAGATCGACGACAAAGTCGGTGACCTACGTAGGTCGGTTCTTCCTTACTAACTTTCCAGCTACAGTTGACATGTGAGGTGCACTGAGCCACTCTGGATGGAGGCTACCTTGTAGCCTCTTGTTCCCTTCTCAACGTTGCCATATGTATCCTTGATCTTCTGTGCTAGTGCGTGATCTGCAGCTTTTCCTGGATAAAAGTCTTGCGGGTCGGGTCCTTGCATACTCAGTCCTATGATCATGTGGATCAACATTGGGTCAACTGTAATGGGACAGTCTAGCCGTAAGTAGCCTTCATGGTAACATGACAGTAGTGGCTTGACACAAGAATTGACTTCCTGGTGTCTTTCAAAGTATGGGATCTTCATGACATTCAGTAGGGTGGACTACGCGAGGTTCATCGTACATGACTGAGGTATGATCTTTGAGTTCTTCCCTTTTTTTCTAGTTAGGTACTTGTATGGGGCGAGCATACCACAGATCTTTCGATCTACGAGGTTGAAGTCGCTGAACTTCAACGCTGTGATCTTGTCCTGCTCTGTTCGAACTGCGTGTATCCCCTTCAGGAGGTACGTAGTAACTATGGTGTACTCAAAATCATGTGGTACACTATCACGATTCATCACGCTAGCCAGAGGCAGGATGTAATTGGGAAATATGGTCGGAATCAATTTTTCATTTCCAAGGTCGTCTTTATGCTTGGTTCTCTTTTCTACTGATGGTCGGGATGGACTGGCCCCATGAGCAGTCGATGGAGAGTCTTGCACCATTCTCTTCGATGAAGCTTGTATGCCTGTAGACATCAACATGACTCTTTTAGTCATGAGGTCAATCAGAAAATTTTCAACAACTTTCTCTGCAGTGCTGAACTAATCCGACATACATGCTCGGGTTTGAAAATCTCAGGTTCGAGGAGTAACTTAGACACTGTAATGGGAGATAGGGAAATAACGCAATGATCATTGTGTAAAATCAACAAGTCTGCAGGCTCAGATTCACGGTTAGCAAAAGTGTTCTTGGGGCATGGCGTGACGGGATAAATAGATAAATTGGCAATGTATTTCTTGCAATGGTCGAGAAGCCTTCATTAACTCGGTTATGTCCTTTACTACGTGGTCCAAGGGTCTGGTGGCAAACCATAAATTCCTTTCTACTCGTTCGGGGGGTTAGCCGAATGGTTATATTGATCCAAATGGTCTATTTCTCCGCCATGGCGAAGTGCCATGTGACGCTGCTCTGTTATGCTAGTGAAGTTCCAATTTTGCAAATTTTCCTTCTGTGAAGTTCCCTCTGGAACCTTCTGTAACTTGACGATCTTAGCACTCTTCTTACTTAACTTTCTAGCTTTCTTCCCAGTGAGCTTTGTCTCGGTATGCCTTTTTCCATTCTGATTCTTATCTTCTTTTGGCATAGTTACTTTGCATTGTTGAGATTCTTTCCTAAGATTCTAGGGTGATACTTCTTATTTATCTGGAACAGGTACTTCAATCTTCTATGGGTTTTCTAGTGTTCTTGCAACTTCGACATCTCGGTCTCTGGTGTTAAATAGATTCAATCTGTTCTTTTGTTCTTCAATTAAGTGTGTGATCCTTCTAGTCATAAAATATTTTAACTTTTGCTTCTTTTTCTCTAAAACTTCTTCTTCTTCTTTCCTTCTAGCTTGATCTCTTTCAATCCAAGGTTTTCCTAGTAGCATGGTAAATGGGGAATTGTTCTCAATAAATTTAATAATCTCAAAATCTTCCTCTGTCGAAGTTCCATTTGCATTCATAGAAATCTGGGTAAGCTTTCCACATAGGTTTATCAAATTTCCTTTGAATAGTCCTATTCCTCGTAATGAAGGAGTCATAGCAGGCCTTCCTATATCTTCCCAAGTTCTCTCTGTCGTGATATTCACATGTATTTCCTCATCTAGAACACAATCAATGTTGAATTCTCCTATTCTTGCTTCAATGCATTCTTTTTCTTTGAATATCTCAAGTAAACTTACATGTCGGTGGTCATTCAGGGTTTCTTTTATCTGTAGCAATACTTTCTCTGATTCTTTCTGGGGTTCTTTCATTTCTGGATCTGCCTTATGGTTTTCTTGTCTCGTGTTCATTCCTTCAAGCTTAGCAATCATTCTAGGGTAATCCAATACTTCATGTTCCATATATTTGCAACAAAGACAACTAGGTCTTCTTCCAGGGCATTCCTTAGCAAGATGTCCTAGTCTTCTGCAACTGTAACAGAGGGTTAATCCTCTGTTTCTTTTAAATGATTCCTAGCTCTTTCTGTACTACGCACTAGGGTCATAGTAGCTAACCTGAAAACATTTCTTTCTAGGATCCTGCATCCACTTGTTAGTCTAAACATTCTTTCTATGCATAGGTATAACATATCTTTCACTATTCTTATCAGATCTATGCATATCAAACCTTGTTTCATCTATTAGTGCCTTAGTTTTCAAGCTAGGACAGAATCTATCAAACATACCTAGATCCATACTTTTGAAAAAAAAATCCACTTATCTTACTTCTACATAGCACAAATCTTTTAGATCTAAAACGTTTCATTATTCTTACCTTTATCAGAGTACAAAGCGTTTAGATATTACCTCTTTTCTTCATATCTAACTTATTTTATTTAGCACAGAGCTTCACAAACTAAGTAGAGTATTGCGCACTAGGGAAACAGATCTATGCACAGAGATTTCACAGTTTTAGGATGGATCTTTGCACAAAGCCTCTTCTTTCTCAGTTCCCAACAATCACAGTTTCAGGTCGTATCTTTGCACAAAGCCTCTTCTTTCTCAGTTCCCAGCAATCACAGTTTCAGGTCCTGGCAACGGAACCATTTGTTGGCACAGGGGTAGACCCAGGGTTCAACGCTACAACAACGCACCAACAAAATCCTAACTAATGGCCCTTTCAACAACACCTATGAAGCAGATGAAGTCTCACCCGAGGTAAAGGCAGGGGTGGTTGCAGGACTCAGGTGTCTGTAACCTTAGCTGGGACACGGATTTGTGATTGTAATACTTAACAGAGCACTTAGCACCGACAGTTCATCAATATTTAACCACTATCTACTCCACAAATAAAATAGAGCATCACATCATTCATTTAGATCTGATGAATCTAAGCACTTATCATAGAGAGGTATATTAGATCTATAAAATTCAAGCACTAAGCACATTCACATAGGTCATATCTAACATCCATATACATCATTAGCACAAAGCATAAATAGATCTATGTATTGATATCAAATCACTTAGCAAGTAAAGACATAAACTCATCAAGACATCACACAAAGAAGAGAATCATAGTATATATGTGGTTCACCCCCACCCTGGGGCTATGTCCACCAACTTTTCTTCTTTATTATCTTTGTCAAGCTTCTTACAGGCACATAGCATCAAAATCTTACTCCGCAGAAGACAGGAGATCTACGCGCACTCCACCAGATCCTCCTTCTTCAAGCCAGGGTAAATCACTAAGCCTTCTTACAATTACTTGCACGTAGCTCTACAAGTCTCACACAGTATGCACAGAGCACTTACAATCCTTCAATTGCATAGATCTAGCACTTAGCCATTCATAACTTCTCTTTTCTTACATTGCCTAGACATCTATTTATACTTTACAAAATAGGCCTAAACATGGGTAAACACATGGGCCGACATCCCATACCCATTACATAATCCCAAATCCCAAAAAGGACCCAAATAGGGCCAAGATCCCACAATCTTTGCTTCATCTTGCGCTCCACCTTCGACAGGTTGTCAAAGCCCCAAAATAGGTCAAAATTTACCAAGGATTTCCCAAAACTTGGTCAAGGGCCAATAGTCTCTATGGAAACCTCATTAAAAAATTAAACAAAGGTTACGAACATAGTTATTCTCTTGTGTCAATCTCATTAAAAAATAAAACAACCCTTCTCAAGCATAGTTCTTATTCCTGTGTCAAGCTCGTTAAAAAATGAAATATATTCCCCCCCTCTTCGATTGAGTTAAGTACTTCATTACGTATAGTATTTGAAGCTTCATTTCATCCCCCTGTGTCGTTGGACGAAATAAAGCTTGGGGGGAAATGCTTACAACCTCTGGACTTCATGTTGAAGTTAAGTCGCTAGCTTCTTAAGCTAGGGGCAAAGTACCAACCATCCCTGGATTATCCATTGGGAAGTTGCGAGCATAGTTTTTCTAGTTTCAAGCTTGTGTAAAAATGAAACCAGGTCCAAGCATGGTTTTCTCTAGTTCAATCTTGTGTAAAAATGAAACCACCTACCTCGAGCATAGTTTCCTCTGGTTCAAGCTTGTGTAAAAATGAAACCAGGTCCAAGCATGGTTTTCTCTAGTTCAATCTTGTGTAAAAATAAAACCATCTACATCAAACATAGTTTCCTCTAGTTCAATCTTGTGTAAAAATGAAACCAAATCCAAGCATAGTTTTGTTTAGTTTTAAGCTTGTGTAAAAATAAAATCTATCCCAAGCATAGTTTTGTTTTGTTTTAAGCTTGAGTAAAAATGAAAACAATCATGATATTAGTATTTATTCTTTCTCATGCTCATAAATACTTAAGAATGTAACCGAGTATACTTTTATCACTTTTTCAGACTCATAAAGGTTATACAAAAAAGGAACCCCCTGGAGTCCTCTTTAAGCTCTTTTCAGACTCTCTAAATATGAAAAGATTATCGAGCAATCTGGTTTTTTCACACTCGTTAAAGTATTTGAAGAAAACATATGTTGAGTGGTAGTTTATCTATTTTTCTCTCTCATCAAACTACTTTACAAAAAATGATCACTCTAATCGAGCATGATTAGAAAAATTTATGGAGTCTTCTTTAATTTCTTTTCAAACTCCATAAATATGAAAAGACCATTGAGTTTTCTTTCTTTAGACTCGTAAAACAAACATCGAAAGGCCCATATGGGACCAAACCAGGCCTTCCTAGGGTTCGTTAAACATACTCCGAGGGACTTATCTGAAGGATGATCTTACAGTTCAAGCATATGTTATATGTAAGTTTTAAACCTGTTAAGTAAAGAAATTCATACATATTCTTAAGCAAAATAGAAATTAATCAATGGCTCGTACACATAGTACACAGAGATTTACGCTGGAAACCCTTAACCGGGAGAAAACCAACCTTCCTTAGTGTCGCACCTTTTAACTCTTCATTGTATTAATTTCACTATAGACCATACAATATATACAATATTTTAGGTATTTCATATCTACCAAAACCCTAATCCCTTAATCCGAGATTAATTTAGAAAACCGCTAAAAATAGCAAAATCTGCTAAAATAGCAAAAACCGCCCAAAAAACAATTTAAGGGCATTGCCCTGAACATTGTGTGTAACCAGGGGATCGCCAAATGTAGTTGTCGAATATGACACACCCACACACACACATGCAAATAATATAACACATAACCAACATTCTCCCACTTGTTGTTTTCTTTGCATACAGGGGTTCAGAGGATTGCAAAGTCAATAATCCAGGGCAACAATGCCCATTGTTACTCTACACCAGGAGAACTTCTTTGTGCTCACAGACTTTGTCAATGAATATGAAACATTCTTCAAAGTGGTAACCTTTTCAAGAAACACCTTCTTTTCTTCAACCATGTCTCTCACAAAGTGATACTGAACATCAATATGTTTTGTCTTTGAATGATAATCAGGGTTCTTTGCCAGGAAGATTGCACTCTGACTGTCACAATCTAGTCTCACTATTTTTTGTACCAACCCAATACCTGAACACAATATTTGTAACCATATTTCTTCCTTTCTTGCATGAGTGGCTACCATGTATTGAGCTTATGTAGTTGAGAGTGCCACTACAAACTGTCTTTTGTTCATCCAATTGATTGCTCTTCCAAATAGGTTAAACACATACATACTTGTATATCTTCTGCGATCCATATCTCCAGCCCAGTTTGCATGAACAAACCCATGTATGTCCACCACTCTTTCCAATCTTGGTCTTCCTTGGTAGCACAATCCATAATTGGTAGTGCCACGCAAATACCTGAATACCTTCTTTACTGTTGTCCAATGCTCCTTTTCTGGTTTTGACATATACCTACTCAAAACTCCCACTACATGTGAAATGTCTGGTCTAGTACAGACCATTGCATACATCAAACTTCCAACTGCACTGGCATACAGAACATGGGACATGTCCTCTTCTTCTTCTTGTGTCTTGGGACACTGATCTGCAAATAAATTTACATCTATATGTATAAGAACCTTGATCGGTTTACTTACATGCATATTAAACCTCTGCAATATCGTCTCAACATATTTTCTCTGATTCAATCGGAGTTTCCTATTTGCATGATCTATTTTAATCTCCATTCCCAGAATGAATTTAGCATCACTAAGATCCTTCATGTCAAATTTGGAGGATAGTTGTGATTTCACCTCCTTGATAACATCCATGTTATTTCCTACCAGCAACATGTCATCAACATACAACACTACATAAATGAAGTGATTACAAACCTGCTTGGAATATACACAGTGATCATCCTTGCTTCTCACAAATCCGAATCCAAGGATGCATGTGTCAAACTTTTGGTACCACATCCTAGGTGATTGCTTCAGACCATATAGTGACTTCTTTAGCTTACAGACCAGCTCTTTCTTTCCCTTCACAACATAACTGTTACACCCATTAGTATAAGTGATTCCCAACAACTTGTACAAAGTCCCACACCGAACTCCCCTCATCAACACCATTTTTCCTTGTACCATCTTGCAAGTGCCCTTTCCCAATATAGTATCCACTCCTGAATCATCCAACTTGCTTACAGATATTATGCTCTTGGCTAGTTTTTGAATGTGCAAAACCCTAGGGAGAGTTGTGATCCTTCCATATTTTAGCAACAACTTAACCCTTCCATGTCCCATGATTTTGGTTGTCAAGTCATCTCCTAGGAATACATCACCACCATCGTATTTTTCATATTCACAGAACCACTCCCTGTGAGTACACATATGATATGACACACCTTATTTGATCAACCATACACCACGGTCTGCATCTATACTTGTAGATTCCAGGTAAACATCACCTCCTTCTTCAGTGGAGGTTTTCGCTTCTATGGAAGAGGTATTATTAGATCCCTTTGGTTTATCAACCATATTAGACTTTCAATCTTTCTTATGATGCCCTGTTTTACCACACTTCTAGCATTTCCTCAAAGATTTTCCTGGAGACTTAGATCTACCTGTAGATTTAGATCTCCCCCCCAAAGACTTACCAAGATTCCCATCTTGGGTATGACCTCTTACAAATAAATAATATGTGCTCTGACTATCCATGATTTTTCGCCTCATCTCTTCATATAACAAGGATGAAACTACATCCTCATACTTCAATTTAGATTGAGTGGTACTACCAATTTCTACAACCAGATTATCCGAAGAGTCCGGCAAAGAACATAACAAAGTAATACACTTATCTTCTTCTACAATTGTAATATTAACAGATACCAATTGACTTACTAGAGTATTAAAGGCATTTAGATGTTCTGTCACAAAATATCCATATTCCATCCTAAGATGATACAACTTCTTTCGAAGAAACAACTTGTTTACCAGGGACTTTGATTGATACAAATTCCCTAATTTATCCCATAGTTTCTTGGTTGTATATTCTCCTGAGACATTCAACAACACCGATTCTTCCAAGCAGAGTAGAATATTACTCCTTGCTCTTCTATTCAACTTCTCTCAATCTTCCTTCGATATACCAGTAGGTTGTGTACTAGTAGGTTGCGTACCAGAAGATGATGTGCCAGTAGACTACGTACCAATAGGTTTTGTACTAGTAGTTTGTGTACTAGTAGGTTGTGTACTAGTAGACAATGTGCTAGTAGACTACGTACTAGTAGGTTGTGTACCGGGATCCAGAGTGATCCATTTTTTTTTGTCTACAAGAAGGTCCTCCATCTTGAGCTTCCATAGCTCAAAGTTTTTACCATTGAACTTCTCTATATTTATTCTAGAAGAGCTCGACATTCCTCTTTCTACACTCGAATCAACATTGCAAAATCTCCCACTGAACATAGGTTTATCACAGACCCAAGATAAACTTGATCTATCAAGACCGATCCAAACCTTGAGCAACAAAGGCATCCCCCTGAAGCTAAAAATGAGCTCTGATACCACATGTAAGTTTTAAACCTGTGAAGTAAAGAATTGCATATAGATTCTTAAGAAAAGCATAAATTAATCAATGGCTCATACACATAGCACACAGAGATTTATGCTGGAAACCCTTAACCATAAGAAAACCAACCTTCCTTGGTGTCGCACCTTAATTTCACCATTCACCATACAATACATGCAATATTTTAGGTATTCCATAGCTATCAAAACCCTAATCCCTTAATCCAGGATTAATTTAGAAAACCACTAAAAATAGCAAAAACCACCCAAAAAATAATTTTGGGGCTCTGCCCTGAACACTGCATGTAACTAGGGGGGCAAACCTAGCCCCCTCTGGGACCCACTCGAGAAAGTGCATAGTGCACATGAAACAAAGAGAGGAGGGAGTTGGGATCGTCAGATGCAGTTGTCGAATCTGATGCGCCCACACACACACATGCAAAGAATATAACACATACCCAACATTATCCTTCTCAAGCTTGTGTAAAAATAAAGAGATACTTGCCATAATGGTGGGGGAAAATTGGGAAAGAAATGTCTCTTAACCTGTATTCTATGGAAGAGTCACTTTTGAACATGACACCCTTTCACTTGATTTGTGTCTAGGTTGGAAAATCCGCTTGTCTCTTGATCATATTCCTTATAAGATTACAAATTGGTCTGTGATCCCTGTTGTTGAGTTAGTGTTTCTAAGACAGTTTTTGTGTTGTCAATATGTTAAACTATAAGTTCAACCCAGAAATCCTTCTATTGCCTCGTCCATTTATGCATTCCTTAAGCCTTCTATTGTGTCAGTCATCCGAGTCAGTCCTGAATCACTTGTTACTCTAATCTACTTCAAATCTTTTTACCTGTTTCGTTTCATTGATAGGGGATACATTAAGGATGTCATGTGGTGGGTCTTTTCCTGTTGACTCCAACTCATTATCTGGGAATTAGACTTAGAAACTAATTGCTACCTTGGAACCTCCATGCCTCAATGGCAGATTTCCTCGCTTTCGATAGTGGGTTTTCATTATTGACCCCTGATCCGGAGATTTCGTCGAGTGTTCGATTTCAACTCACAAATTCACACCTGTTGGATTGTACTAGTGTACCTTGGGAGTCATTGACATTAATGGTGATTTCCCTCGCACTTGTTAATGGTATTCATTAATGACTGATAATAAAGTGGTTTCTACCATGTTCAACTCCAACACATGTATTCGTATGGTTAGATTCGTACTATAGAATGGTGGAGATGAAGACCCTGGATATTTTTTGATAGATTCAGGTTGCATTGGAGTATATTCATATTGTATGTTGAATAGATCCACAGTGTATGTCTTGTGGCTATGTTAAAATTTGAGTCTTTAAAACATAGATCCATAGTGTGTTTTTGGTGGTTATGTTCATATTTGAGTCATAATGGCATGGATCCATAGTGTATGTTTGGTGGCCATGACCTGTCTTACTTGACATCGATCTTTGCATGTCAAAATTTATGCTTTGAATCACTTGTATTCTGAGTATGGGAATGCCTACCTTGGTGATGATATATTATTGTACTATATTTTCCTTGTTTGTTGCTAGGTTTTCGACCGACATGTTCCTTGTTCCCAACACACACTCAAGAAAGTATTTCAGCTATCACTCCATTCTAACTTCATACCTTGGGGGGATTTCTGTTACACATTATTTCCATCACCCCTATGACCATTAATGATGTACACCTATCCTTTGTCTTTAGAAGGATCAATTGCATTAATCCCTGAAGAAGAATGAAGACAAAATTTCCCATAGAGATGAAATTATCTTTCCCTTTATAAAAAAAAAACCATGTAAAGAAGGATCATCACACCTTAGTCTCTAATGTGAAGGTGGGACGATCTAGAATTGATGCAAGTTGAACCATATTGGCCTGCGACATCGTCATAGTTTTCTTAGTGTTAAGGATGCAACGATCACACATACGAAGAAAAAGAGAAGCTTCTCAACGCTTCTAGAATAAAAGTTTCGAGGATGAGGTGGTCTCTGATCGGTTTGGATTTGAGTCACATCCCTGTTCTAGTGGAATCATCCTAACCTCCTCACCCTATCCTTTTCAGCTTATAAAAGGAGGGGAGTTCTCATGGGGAAAGTTATCTTGGGAATGGTGTTGTTGGGGAAAAACACCCTACGAACTAGAAAATAGAGTTCAAACTTTGCATGCAGATATGACCGAATAGAAATTACTTTCTACCTTCATCCCCAGATTTAAATCCCCTTTTCTTAGTAAATGCATGGAAAGATCAACCTACCTTGTTACCGACGTTTGATGTCTATCCTCCATTGTTCTTGATTACTTGTTCACAATACTCCTTCCAAAGCTGACCTGCATTCAAGACGAGCAACAACTATGCATGCATACTACTTATATACTAACGGGTTAGAAATCAAACATATACTGATCAAACTATAAACAGTTCATGAATTGGGACGGGAAAAACATTTTCTTTATTACTTAGAATGAGTTGGCCTGATGCCAGGTAAGCATGTGTGGTGCAATTTAGGGTTATAACAGATGCCCCCTAATGTGTGAGGTCAGAAGAGCATCTGATGGCTGAAATACATTACCAATCTTTACTGATGTGCCAACCGATTGAGCCCAAGGATTAGGAACTAGGAGGTGCCTTCTGCAAAATAACAAATATCTCACCGAGGCGGGCATACCCATGCTTGGGATAAAATAGAACCATGGATACCAATCAAATGCATTGTAGATCCATGTCTAATAACTATAAAGAGTAGCCGCGAACAATACACAGCGGAGCTACATCTCGAAATTAGAAAGATATACATATAGAGTATCCATCTGCCAAAAGCTGATTCGGCCTGATGGCTGGAGATAAGATCTTCAGAGCTCGAGTAACAACTTAAAAATATTCAAAACTTGGGTGGGAGTGTAATATGAGTGTACGACTACACTACCCAGAGGTCTTCGACAGCTCGTTGGTCATGGACTTGATAATCTTGATGATCAGACTGAAGGCTTTAGTGATTTTGAACAAAGACTTGATTGGATGTTAAGGATGGTCGGGTATGCAGACAAGAGACATATTGCAGAGGGGTTGACTCAGGCTTAGTGACAAACTTCCCTTGGGAAATAACACGACAAATGATGAGACTAAGGCAACATGTATGTTAATCATAAGTCTACGAAGCAGGAGGCAACGCAAACTCTCCATATGTTTGGAAGGATAACCAAACGGTGGAGGACACAACTCTATATAGGTGAGATAAGATTCCTAAGTTCATACTACATTCCATAGTCTGATGAACAAACAAATAGGTGTGCTTTATCCAAGGGAGATTCATTATGTTGCCAATAAAGAAAATACTTTTCCCTTCCTCTTTTTGGGGTATATTTGATTTTTTTTGTTCTTTTTAATAATTGTGGAAAAAGAATAAAGGAATATTACGTTACAAAGGAGGAACGAGTGTTGCAAACATACAAGTTCAAGGCACAAGGACAAGACTGATGTTCTAGTAAAATGATACTCAGGAAAAATCCTCCGTTGGTCAAAGGTGTTAAGACGCAGAAGAAAATTGTTACAAGGCTGGCGTACAAGGTATGCAAACATGGTTAACAAAACACACAATGGTAACATCCTTCGATGTAAGTTTAACGAGCCCAAAGAAGGTAAGCTCAGTGGTTTTTCATATTTAGAGAGTCTGAAAAAACATAAAAGGAGACTCCATTGGGGTACCTTTTTCGAAGATAGTCTAGTCGGTTCGAAAAAGGGTAAACTAGCACCGATTAGACGTCAATTCAAAACCATTTTAACTAGTGTGACAAGGAAAAGATCACTCAGCCATTTTTTCACTTTTAAGGAGTTTGAAAAAAGCTTAACTATGGACTCCATCAGGAATATTCTTCTGGACCAATTTAACAAGTGTGAAAGAATAAGGTCACTCAGCGATCTTTTCAATTTTAGGGAGTCTAAAAAGAGCTTAACTATGGACTCCGTGGGGGTTTCTTTTTCGTAAGTTTAGTCCCTCAGGCCCGAAAAAGGGATGAAATGATACCTGAGAGTACTCTTCTAAAGAACAAAATTTCTATAGAGTATACCTTTGTTCGTACAGTTGACCGTCTGGACCGAAAAAGGGGTAAACTACCGTCGGACAGACGTGACTTCAAATTTTAGTTTAACGAGCATGAAAGGCCACAAGATCGCTCAACAATATTTCTATGTTTAGAGGGTCTGAGGGTGATAGCAAGAGCGAAGAAGAATCATGCAAATGAAGCTCAAACTCATATTCACGAAAGACTATAAGGACTCCCGAGCCGACAATGTTGTAGAAAAGGCATGGACACCATAATGCAACCAGGACCTACCTAGGGCATCCATGTTCTGGTAAGCTCTACCGCCAAGTTGCAACACTTATAAAGAAGATATGATGGTTCCTTGTTACAAACTGATGGGATCGATCCTATGGCAAAGGAAAAAGACATCGAGACACAAAAGTCGAGGGCAGTAACCTAACATATATGCTCAAGTTGATTCATGGACCGTCAAAATTTTCTCAAAACTCAAAAAAAGTGTCCCAATACTCGATCAAATCATTTCCATATAAATCCTGAATCACTCTAAATGGTTTTTGGTATAAAGAAACTAATAAGGGAGGCCAAAAAAGTGACAAAAAGAGGCCAAAAAGTCCATAAATAGAAGCTAGCAGCTCATTATCACCGTTGCTGATTTGGAAATTGACTCTGGAGCCAAAAGATCCCCTTTGCTAAAAATGGTGATTCTGGGAGCTATAGTGGACGAAACGAACTTTTGCTTGGACCAAGTAAGTACAAACTCCCCTATCTAGCTATTCAATTCTTCAATTTTGAATTTGCTTTCATTTTTTTGGTGGGTGTCGACCTTTAAAAGGTCGGCCCTAGGTCCACGTGGGATATCTCTGGACACTCGGGCATAGTAATGCCCACCCACATGTACATGCGACTGTCACCTCTACAACCCGCGTGGACCCCCTTTTATAGCAAAAAAGAACTAAACAACCTTTACTAAACCTCTTGAACTTTGTTGTGTTGGCAGGATGTATGTCCACTGGAGGGAAAGGGAGCACGAAGCAATTAGTTAGTTGGTTGAGGGATATCTGAATGTCTTGGCCGCATTGATGCAATGTGGTTTTCTTAATTTCTTCATGTGTCCATATATGCGAGTGCAACCGAGGCTACTGAATGCCTTGATTTACTATTTTCACCCTAATGCAGAGGCCTTTATGCTAGAGGGGCAATCACTGGTGCCCACCACCTAGGATATCTATTTTTTGACTGGCCTCTCAAGGAGAGGAGAACTAGTCAATTTCAGGACGTTTCCAGCGGGGCTGCTTAATATAGAAGACTTGATAGCCCTGCACTGTGAGGCTAGGACTAACCGTTTGAGCTCCTAGGTGCCCATCAGTAAGATCACTAACCTATCGCTGCAGGCGATATTATTACTGATTGGGCGGATTACCAGTTCAACAGCCTTGCATCAAGCATCTCGTGCACATATGAACTTTGTTATCCAGTGCTTGAATGCACAGATTTTTGACTGGAGTACCACACTACTTGAGTTTATGAAGAGGCAATTGATAGATTTTCGACAACGGACATAGAGGAACTTCGGGTTCGGGACAATTTTGTGTTCATTTTTCTTTGAGAGAGTTCCGAGATTTAGTCCTCGAGAAGTGGTACGAGGACATCAGGCCTCTTTTCCAGCTATATGTAGATGGGCAGTATTACTGCCATGACAAGGTGGTGGAAGGACCAATGAGTCCTTCGATGATGATTTTTTTGCTTGGTTGTCATGGAAGATCCCTGTGATCGAGGATTACCCATATGCAGGGATAGACTTTTCCAGAGATCCCGAGATACCCGTGCCTCATGGTGAGGAGCGAGGCGTGATGGGTAAGTCTCCACCTTTGTAGTTTTTTTGTTTGTATATGTAATTTTTATGTCATTTTTGTTATATATATCATTTTTTTATATGCCAAAGTATTTGACGGGTATACGTTTGTTGCATGTAGATGTGGGACCCGTGCGACCTGCTGATTATGCACGGAACAGGCGTCGTCCTCGGCCAGAAGCCGCAGCTACCGCCACCGGGGGACCAACAGTAGCAGAGAACCTCCCAGCTGGGGAGGCTGAGAGGGTCCTTAGATAAGTTGAGTGGAACTTCATTTCACTCACTCGCACAGTCTCGATGGTAGAGATAGAGGACCTACTGCCATCCATGCAGCCTCATGTAGTGGGGGTACCTCGGACGTGGGTCCGATTGTTTAGGCGTTTAGCCCATGCTGTGGACTATTATAACAGGGCCCATAAGCCCTAAACCTATTTAGACTTTTTACATGCCACGAGCACTACTTGTATATATGTTTTGAGGGAATAATCCCTATGACTCGTTATTAGTCCCATTTTTTAGGCGCTTGCATCCATATATGTACTTTGGTTATTTTATGATGTTATATATGGTTTTTTGATCTTTTGTGTCTTATGGATCACGTGTGAAAAAATGTATTTACATGCTTATGTCAATGTTCTTTCATATGTGTGCAAGATGCCAATCTAAAATTTGATTAGATAGAGTATTTGTAATTTGGTTTAATCTCCTAGGAACATGAAAATATGTAATATAATCAAAGTTTCGTTCTAAGAGACGTACCCTAAGGAATCGTCGGTGTAAGGTTGGATCATGAACCCGATATACTCCATTTAGCTGTGACACAACCAGTTGAGTGTCGAGATAGACTCGGAGATGAGAGATACCCAATGACAAGGCATCATGAAGCAACTCAATAACTGCACTATACTCGGTGACATTATTTGTGGTGTCACCTAATCATATACCTCTAGAAGATAACAACTGGCCCTGAGGTGTAAATATTACCCAAGATATGGAGGCAAGCCTCCAGGTGTGCCGACTAGCACCGTCTGCATACCCAACGAACACCTCGGAATCACTTGACATCTGCCATATTGACGAAAGATAACATCAATGACACGTCCATAACACTTAAAAGAAACTAAAAAGTAATAGTACAAAGACTATACATATGTTACAAAAAGTTACCCACAGTGACCTTTTTATGAGTAATACTTCTTGAGGTAGAGCCCATTTCTAGGCTCTGCCAAAGCATTCCCTTCAAAATCAACCAAACTATAAGCACCCTTTTTTAATACCTCTTTTATGATGAAGGGTCCGAACCACATGGGTTTGAATTTTATTGCCCCGAGGGGGTCCTTATCTTGGTCATAGACCAGGACAAGGTCACCTTCAGAGAAAATCCAAGGATGAACGGACCTATCATACTAACACTTGACCTTATGTTTGTGAGCCTCGTTGGCTAGGGCCACATCATGACGTTGCTCATTGAGCTACTCAAGGTGTACTAATCATTCTTCAAGTGGAGAAGTGTTGGGCAATAATTGTACTGCCAATTTTAGAGATGGGATCTGACATTCGATGGAAAAGACTGCCTCCAGCGCGTAAATGAGTTGAAAAGGTACAAAACTGGTTGCATTCTTAACAGATGTTCGGTAAGACCATAATGTCGAGTATAACATCAAATGCCAATTTGACTCGGCTGAGTTGATAGTTCGTTGTAGAATAGTCTTAAGATTTTTGTTTACAGCTTCCACCTGCCCATTGGCTTGGGGGTAGTAGGGTGATGAATGCTTTTGCCGTAACCCAAGATTTGATGTTAATTCGGTAATCATTTGGTTCTGAAAGTGACTTCCATGGTCAGTAACAATCTCCCTCGGGACACCGAACCTTGCTATGAGCTTGTTGAATAAAAAGAGAGTTGCAGTCTCTCCATCATCTTTTAACGTTGGCATAGCTTCGACCCACTTAGTGAAGTAGTCTATAGCTACGATGATATAGCGGTGCCCCCTTGATGACGGGGGGTTGAAAGTAGTGTAATCAATCCCCCACTTGGTGAAGGGACCAACTGTGATGACAGGAAACATAGGAGCGGGATGTGCCCTCATCTTCTGAGAGAAGACTTGACACAGATGGAACTTCTTGACCGATTTTATACAATCTTTGATAAGTGTTGGCCAGAAGTAACCTGCTTGTAGAATCTTTTGGGTTGTTGCTAACCCAAACAAATGACCGCCACAAGCTTCGATATGGAAATTGTTGAGCACGATGACTACCTCCTCATGTGTGAGACATCGACGTAAGATGCAGTCTACACCTCTCCGATACAATATATCATTAAGTATGAGATAATTCTTAGCCTGATGGTGTATACGCCGACACTCATCACGAGAATCAGAAGTGTGGCACTTCAAAGTCTGGAGATAGATAAGTATATCTCCGTACTAGGGATCTGAATATGTGATCAAAAACATATCTCCCCGGATAGGCGATTCTTCAGGCACAACGTCATCGGACTCAACCGGAAGTTCCAAAATAAGATTTGCGAAGACCAATGACTTTTTGGACTTTATTGAAATGAATTCTAAGTCAAATTCCTAGAGGATGACTATCCATCTATTGATTTTTCCGCCTATAACCTGTCGTGTCAACATGTACTGGAATGGATTCACGACAGCAATGACGGTGGTCTTGTGAAACAAAACATAATGACGGAACTGTTGAACATCATGAACTACCGCCAACGCAAGTTTTTCGATATGAGAATAATTGAGTTCCAGTCCTACGAGGCCTCGGCTCAGGTAATAGATCACGTATTCTGAGAACAAATCATCTTCTTGAACTAAAACCATGCCAATGGTTGACTCTGCGACAGCCAGATATAATAAGAAATCTTTGTTATAGTTAGGTGGTCGTAGCAGAGGTGCAGTTGTGAGGGCGTGTTTTAATGCATCGAAAGAGTGTTGAGTGGCATTGACCCATTAAAAATGAACATCTTTCTTTAGTAAGAGCATAAATCCCTTGGTGATTTTGGCATAGTTGGCGATAAAGCATCGTAAAAAGTTCGCCTTGCCTTGTAGACTCTGAAGTTGAAGGATTATGCGTGGGGGGGGCAACTGGATTATTGCCTCCACCTTGAGAGGATCGACCATGATCCCTGTTGTTGATATGATGAAACCTAACAAATGTCCTGACGTTACGCAAAAGCTGCACTTGTTTGGATTCAAGCGAATCATAAAGTAGTGACAATGTTCAACTATTTTTGGATCAATACCTGGCATTTCCTCATAAGACTAGGCAAAAACGTCGTGGAATTCTTTGAAAAGATCTGTGTAGATTTGAATCTCTTCGGGGGAGAAATCCACTCCGACGAAGATGTTCTCCACGATGCCAGAGTTTTGGGAGATGTTGATTGGTATAGTTTCAGCGATAGTTGCCATATTGCCCTCAGCATAAATTTCATGTGTGGCTAAGAAATTAATAGAACACGGTTGATCTCCTGTCATGGTCATGGTGAATTATCCTGCTTCGATGCAGCTTAACTCTGGGAGAAAATATGATCTGTGATGAAGATCTTCCCAAGGTTTTTATAGACTAGTCATTGCTTTGATTACAACTTCATCAGAAGGCAAGACTAAGTCTAATGAATCGATGTTAGCGAGAGAACCCTGAGCCCAAATAGGCTCTATAAGTGGATCTAACTCTTGTGTAGGAGTCGGATCAGTGTTAGCTAAAGCTTGTTGGACTAAAGAGTACGCTACTTTAGTGGCAGACAAGGGCATGGACATGCATGGGTGCCCTCTCTCATCCATCATGGACGATGGGGAAGGAAGAATCCATGGATCCTCGAAGTAAGTCATGCGGAATGACGAAACTTGAAAAATCTCAACCTTATGGTGATTAGATATAAATTTGATATCACTGTGAGGAGGTGGGTAATCGAAGGTACCCATCAATGATGGGCATAAACCAACTCTTATGTTAACGACACCTGGTTGAGGATTATGAATCATTGGGACCGCGGATGCTCCCAAAGTTGGGTCAAGTCTCGAGAAAGACAATTGATTAATGGTCACTATCTGCCCCTTGTGTGGAAACAACAGGACTCGAAAAACTGTAGCAACCACAACTTGCATAGAATAAGTCCAACTCTGTCCTAACAAGAGGTTATAGTCGAGGGGAGAATCAACTACCTCTACTTCGACACACATGGTTTTCCCTCCTAATTGCATGGGGAAAGAAGGAACGATGCCATGTGGTCAGAACGAACGATCGTCGAAAGAAATGAGGAGAGTAGGTGATGGAGACAAAATGGGATGGCCAATGGCCTTCCAACATGCCAACGACATAACGCATGTCGAGGAACCCTCGTCGACCACTGTGCGGAAGATATTCCGTGTAAAAGTTTTCATGGGGTAAGACACTACTATATGAAATGCTATGTGGTAAGCCAGACGAGGTTTTAAGTTAGTTGTATCTAACATGATAGTACCTGGATTACAAGTCTCAATATAGCCCAAAGCGGTTAACAAGGCTTTTCTCTGAGAAGGGCAACTTTGGAGGACCTCCAAAGTAGACATCGCACAAGGGGTTTGTCATAAATCCTCCACCACAGAGTAGTTCTGGGTGGCCCTTGCATTTGGGTTATGAGAAACTTTTTTAAATGCACCTTTTGGAATGCGTGTCATTGTTTCTCCCAACGTCTTCTCAATCTGTAGAGGAAGAGATGGGAGGTCAGCTTTTTTACCCTTCTCAGAAGCGCTTGGTTTACTATAATCGTGCTCTCTAGTCGATATGAAAACATCACCCCTAACCATATATACGTTTGTTGATGAGGGATTCTTCGAAGGCAGGTAGGTTTCTTGGCTGCCCCCTTCCGTGCTTGCAGAGGCTTGAGTTAGATTTTTCCCATGTTGAAAGGGATTAGTCAACACTGCTTGTTGTTGCTGTGTGAAAAACTTTTGGGCCTCTGCAAGTCGAGGAAATAGATGGGTCAGGTGGTCTTCCGCACACAAGTTGCATGGATACCTCACCTTCCATTTTTTAGTGTTGTCCCTGCCAGCCTTATCGTTGGGTTTTTTGTCCCCCCTTACCCTTCTTTCGTTGTTTTTTCTTCCCTTCAGGCTGTTGGGTGGCCTTTGGGTTAGTCGACTGCACAGTGTGTACTTTCGATGTTTTGGTAAGGGGAGCAGCCAAAGCAGTAGTTTGGATGGCCGCTGTGTGTTGTATGGATAACTGCTGCAACTGCTTTGTCAATTGCTCAACGGGCTTGGTTTGTGTTGAACTGACAATACCATCAGCATGTGGTCCAACTCTCTGTCTAGTTTTATCCAGTATTGAATGTGGCGCATCTGGCAAGATGTTGTATAATAAACCGGATTGAGAATAGATGAGCTCAAATTGTTGAGCCCTCATGATGGCGTCTTCTTCAAAGAAAACTCCTGACGTCGCAACGTCTTTGGATAACTACGGGACTAAAGACTTAAGGAACCACTCAAGCAGGAATGTTGGTGGAACTGGTCCCTTGATTAAACTCTTTTGGTGTCTCCATTCTCGCATGTGATCAAAGATATGGTCTGTTGTTGTCTGTTTGAAATTAGTGAGTAGCTCTGTGCCAGCATCGTATCTCACAGGTAACTGGAAATGGTTAAGGAAATCCATCGCTAGTTTGCCAAAAGAAGAGCATCTTGAGTGATCGAGCTCAATGTACCATTTCATGATACTCCCAATGAGAGTACATTGAAACAATCGCAACTGTACAGAGTCATCTTTCAATGAGTTAGATGAGCACCAAAGATGAAAGGTAATCACATGATCTCCTGGCTCTTCATTAGGCTTGGCTTCAAACTTTGGAATGTCTGAAGGCAACTTCGTCAGCATAGAAGGCCAACGCGGATCGTGACAAATAGGGTCATTCAACAACCTTGTCAAATCTGGCAAGTGTAAAGTTGCCAGGAATGGTAGTTTAGGTTGCTATTGATAACCTGGGAAAAAGGGTCCTCAAGTTTGACTGGCACCAGGTTGCCAGGAAAATTTTGGCTGCTGGCCCAGATTTTGGTAGAAACCATGGCGCTGGCCAGTGTAAGGATTTTGCATATGTGGAGACATCATTGGCTGATTTCCCAAATAGGACATAGATGGTTGGGCATACATTATATTCGAAGGACTTTGGGAAGGATTACCCATGTCGGTCCCGTGGGGATATGCATAGTAGTTTGTTCGGGGTTCCATTGATTGTGGAAAGAATTACCCCAAATCGACATTCCGGAGGAGGGAATGGATCCTTGCCCTAAATTCCAAGGTCCTGCTAGGTTTTCCCCCTGTGCAGGAATAGTACCCTGCACAGGAGTAGATTGTCCAAAAATGGGGTTGCCCCCAGTCGGGAAAGCAGCTGACGAGAATCTTTTGTTACCAAACGTTCTGTTCTAATAAAACAATGTCGAACCTACCGACATACTATGAAAAGGTGGTCCTTGACTCCCTGCTCCAAATAAACTATTGTGTGTAGGTTGCCCGACGGATTGTTGATGCGATCCATCGAGTGAAGGGTACAAAGGAGGGATATGACCTCCTCCGTAAGGAAACGCGTTAAAAGGGACAGGAGTGCCCCCCATGTGACCTTGCAGAGGAGTGTTAGAGCTCCCTGCCCCCAGACCCAAAGTCTATAAAGTGGATTAGGAGAGTACAGGAATTGTACTCGAACTAGGCATCCTGTATGAGAACGGAGGGCCTGTCGCACTTGGTGTGAAAGGGATTGTGGCCGCCGCCAAATACGGGTTCGAACCACTGTGTGAAGTAGTTGCGATCGAGACCATGGTGGCTTGGATCGACAATGGTGGGTTAGCAGATGAAAGCTCTCTTGTGGTGACAACCATGGTGGGAATTGAAGAATTCCCAGAAGGAGTAACATCATTTGTTTCCATTGTTGTGTGTGACATTGTCTAGCGCTCATGAAACTTAATTGGTATAATAAAAGGTGCCAAGAAATAAGTGGTTGGGGTTTCAACTGAGCCAAGAGCGGTTGCTTCAAGGTCCAAAATGGTCAATTCCTCTAGGGTTTGTTCGGGCACAATGGTTTGTAACCCAGTCGCTTCAAAAGACCCTTGTTGGTCTAGCTTCTGCCTTAAAGGTGGCGGGGGTGGCTCCAGTGTAACCAGCGGCAGGCCAAGAAGCCTTCGTGACCGATGGAGCTCGGGATCCTCCACTGTGTGAGAATATCCAAGACACTCTAAGGTAGTCTAAATGCTCAAAAGTAACACCCACTACAAAAGAATCCCTAGAAGATAAGACAAGCAAACACTAAATTAATTGGAAGAACAGTTACAAGAACCAACACTAGAGCAAATTACCAGTGCAAGTGCAACTCGAACACGGAAGCACCCTCTAGGTATACTCTGCAAAGCGTGGCCCAATGTCTGTCCTAGGTACCGTGGTATACCCTCGCAGTCACTTGTGTATGTCCCTAACAAATATTGGCAACTAGGTTGCCAGCACGCAAACAATCACCAGGCGGGTACAGTCGAAAGTTGGGTAGACCACAATGAGCAAGGTATCGAGCCCAAAACCTATCAAGGGTATCGAGAGAAAATGGTCCGAAAGACAACTAAGGACCTCAAATAGATTTGAGACCCACGAAGCCCCGTGGAAAATGCAAACGACAGAATCCTAAAACAAGCCCTCTATATGTGTTCTCCACTACGATTGGTCCGACTTTGGAGGGGTTATCTCCACTACCTTTCCGCACGTGACCTCATTTTTATCCCCTGTGTTAGAGGGGGGTCCCGAATAACTTTCACAAAACTAGACTTAGACACTCCCTATCTTAGACTCCAATGTTTGATTTTGAATGGCCTTGAAGAGTTTCCTCTCCAACCTAATCCAAGGCCCTAGTCCTGAACTAGTTTGTGAACCCTACAAACATAAAAGTCTAATAGATTTTAAATTTAGCATTAATTTTATGGATTTGTCTTATGTCAAGGGGTATGAGGGTGAAACTGATGATATGTAAAAGACGAAAGCAAAAAATGAATAAAAAAGCTGGAAACAAAACTTTTACTAAATGCAAAATTTCGACAACTTTTCAAAAAATATTTTTAATTTTTCTACGATTTTTGGACAGAAAACTCAAAGGAGCTTCACTTGACTACAAGCTACTTATGATCTAAGTGAACTGCAAAAAATTATGAAGTAAAAGACTTTTCCCTAGCCTAATAATGTAGAAACACACTGTTCAACCAAACAAGAAAATGAAAAGATTTTTTTATTTTATTTTAAATGCAAGTAAAGCAAGAAAGGAAAAATACTGACAAGCAAAAACAAAGAAAAACAATTCTGGCCTAATCGCAGATCGCAAAGAATCAAATTTAAAAAATCACACAATAGCAATTGTAAAAACAATGACTCTCACACTTTTCTAAAAACCGTAAATTTTTATATTTTTCTGACAACGTTTTAAATGAGAAAAAGAAAGCTAAGGGTAAAATTAATCCTAAGCTACTGATTATTCAAACAGAGATTCAAACACTTGAGAGGAATAATTCTTATCAAGGGAAAGGATGATTGCATTACCCTTAACAAAAGTATCATGTACAAGCACGCGACTGTTACTCAAACATCATGCTTGTGCATGCGTGCTGAACAGAGACAGAGGGCGTGTAAACACGGGCTGACCTTGTACATGCCACGTGTATATCTAAACTCTAAGAAAAAATGAAAATAGATAGACCAAACCGGGAAGAGACCATTGATATTGATAACTAGGATCCCTTGAAGGCTTGGATACTCTTTCTAACAGAAAAACAAATAATGAAAGGAAAAAATAATAAGGCAAAAACAATCTGAGATAGGACTGTTAGCAAACAAGACTCAGACAGAATTCCAGAAAACCCCCTAAGAATGTGTGATTCTGACAGGGAAGAGGAGGACTGCCTCTGAGGTTCTCTGAACTCTACACGCTACTACTACCTCTACAACTAGTGTTCACATGTGGGCTGTAAGAGGATAGGGCACGGGTACACGCGTGCAGACCTTGTGCAGGCTGTGTACCTCTATGGGTCCCGAAAAGCACAGTCAAGCAAAAGTCAGGGAAAGCTGGTATGGAAAACTAGACTCCTTGATAGCTTAGACTTTATAGAAATGAAAAGAAAAGACAGGCAAGAAAAACTAGTCTTTAAACTACCCAAAAACTAAATGAAATTCCAGGAACCCTAGAGAGTTATCCCCAGTACGGTCGCTAATTCTGTTGTTGGGGAAAAACACCCTACAGACTAGAAAATAGAGTTCAGACTTTACATGCAGATATGACCAAATAGAAATTACTTTCTACCCTCATCCCTAGATTTAAATCCCCTTTTCTTAGTAAATGCATGGAAAGATCAACCTACCTTGTTACCGACGTTTGATGTCGATCCTCCATTGTGCTTGAGTACTTGTTCGCAATACTCCTTCCAAAGTTGACCTGCATTCAGGACGAGCAACAACTATGCATGCACACTACTTATATACTAACGGGTTAGAAATCAAACATATATTGATCAAACTATAAACAGATCATGAATTGGGACAGGAAAAACATTTTCTTTATTACTTAGAATGAGTCAACTTACAAAAGTTGAGACTGACCATCACTCCTTGAACCTGATCCCGGGCTCCTCTTCTTCTGTCCTTCAACTGATTTGCTTTGAATCTCCTTTGGCACAAGGAAAGGCTAAAGGGTTGGGACAATGGGAATACGTAAATGGGCAGAGTTTCTTTGTTATATTTTTCCTCTTCCAAATGGAACCCCTACCCCTTCTTTTATAGGATAGAAGGAGCTAGGTATTTGGACGAACCCTCTGCCATGCATGGTCGGGAGTTTCAGTTAACTCACCCATATCTTTTTGTTCTGTTGGAAACTTTCCTTTTTTCATGCTTTTGTCGGTCCATGCAGGCAATTTTGGGTCAGGCAGCATGTACACGCATGCAGTAATGGATTAGGGCGTGTGGGCCTTTATTCAAGGGGATTTTCAAAGAGTTGTTCAACAGTGCTTTGGCAAAGAAGGGATATGAGTTGTCCTAAAGCCAGGTAAGCATGTGTGGTGCAATTTAGGGTTATAACAAATGGTTAGATAATTTTTGGAACTTCAGCTTAGTTAGAGAGATTCAACTAATGAGATATTAGTCTAGCCAAGATTTTGGATTAGCTTCAACTATAGCTAATTCATATGGAGTGTTTGGGCCTATGTTGGCTTTGAGATTTTATTTGTCAAGCTGGGATCATAAGTAGTTGTTAGATCTACAGTCTGAGAATCCATGGAGCAAAATTTTGTGGGAAGCAAGGAACTGTTGGAAGGGACCCTACAACATCAAGGCATCAATTGTATTCTCCTTTTCATATTTCTAATACAGTAATATATTTCTTTCCCAAAAAACTGTTCTTATTTTATTGTATGACTCCTTGATCACATACATAGGTTTTGTTAAGTATACATTGTTGTTTTCACTTCGTTGGATTATGTCTTTTTACAGGTAAAGCATCCCATAAGCCTTGAAATGGAGTGAGGATTGTTGGAGTTACTTCACACACACCTAGGATTTCTTTTTCCTAAGGTTTTTATTTGTTTATTATTCATGATTAGTCATTATCTAGTCTCCTATATTTTAGGAGAGAATATTCCACCTGGAGAATATTATCTTTCAGTTCACACTTCAGTTTGACTAGTTGAGTTGAGTTTAGATGTTGCATTGGGATCATCACCATGCAACATTGGGATCATCACCATGATAATTTGACCTTGCCTTGGTACCATCACCAAAGTGGTGCATTAGCCTTGATTCCTTGAGTTAACTCCTCACTACTCTCTGTTCAGTTAGTTAACTGAAGACTAGTTGACTAGTTAACTCAACTAAGTGACAATTCACTCCCGTAACTGCCTAAGAGACTAGAATAGGTGGAATTTCACTCCCATAAATGTCGGTGTGTGTCCATATCACTCTATACCACCACTAGTATATCATGTGTAAATTATTCATTATTCATAACGGTTAATGAGAATTGTTCCATTCTTTCTCTCCTTCTTCTTCCTTTTACAATTCTCTCTGCAAATGTGTGTATTATTGTTTAGCTAGATCTATTCTATGAAGGTTCAACACATTTACATGGTATCAGAGACAACGGACTACTAATAAAAATCTACACCAATGTTTTTGCAGGTACAAAATATTGAAGACAACGAAAAGATGGAATTCCAAAAAGAATTAATTCTTACACCTTACAACTAATTTGCATGGAAGGAGAAAATAGCCATACATATCTGATCTAGAGGGTTGTATAGGTTAACCATGAATACAGATACAGAGCCGACATCATCCATATAAAAATCCAAGCACTTAAATCGCATGGATGAGGCACTCAGAACAATTTGCAGTCTTATTTCTCTCGATCTCCTTTTTCATATATCTTCCTGTAAGACTCCCAATGAAGCTTGGACCCTCTTGGAAGGGATCATTGGAAAAAATGACGAGATGAGGGGACACATGCTAGAGGTGGAGCTTCTCACATTGGATCCAAAAAGCTTCGAGAATGTCCAAGATTTCTTTACAAAATTCAAGGATTTATTGTCGCAACTCAAAGCTTGCGGGGTTGATAAATTGAAGGAGGAGAAATGAATGGTTCTCACCATTCTCTCCAAGGTTGGTCCTGAATTCTTAGTATTTGTATCTACATTCCATACTTTCAGATTCACCTCTGGAGCCACCTGGAAGATGCCTTCTCTTGAGGACTTCATTGAATCCCTAACACAAGAGCAAACCAAGCTCATCAACATGGGCACAATCAAAGGCCCAAGGGCGCATGCACTCACTGTGCATGATGGTAGCCAAAAATATCAGAAAAGGGAAGAAAAGGAGAGAAATGCACATACTATCACAAAGGATTCCATTCAGAATCCGCATGCATCCAAAAACAAATAGATCTGATGTCTCAGATACTTCAACAAAACAACCTTGGAGATCGCATCCCCGAGGGTGCAAAGAAAAAGAAGCCAGAAGATCTGAATTCCAAGAAAGGCAATTCTAGCCATGCATTGATTGCCATCAACTCCTCTCCCGATGCTTGGATCGTAGATTCAAGAGCATCACATCACATGGCTACCTCAAAAGCATTCTATTCTTCATTTGATGCATGAAAAGGTCCTCCTATTCTGATGGGGGACAACTCTTCTGTCTAAGTCACCAGAAAGGGAAGGATTGAACGCACCAACAGAAGTTTCGAGAATGTGCTGCATGTTCCCTATTTCAGGATTAATCTGTAAGTGCAGACACAAACTAATATCCCTAGATCCACCTGGATCTAGAACAAAGCAGGACATAATAATACTCTTTCCCTAGATTTATACTATTGAATGAACCAGGAGGCAAGAATCATGAACATACCTTATCATCGCTTCCTTGGGTCTCTGTTGTACCAGCTTCGCTCCAATGCTCTTACACTATCAAGACCACAACAGTACAAACCAATCGAAGTGAAGACAACTCAATATATTCAATAGCTAATCTATACATATGATCAAGGAGTTATGTAATAAAGTGACATTAACTTTATGGGAAAGGGACATATTACTGTATTGAATTGATAGAAAGTAAGACTTACAACTCGAGCCTTGATGTTGCAGATATCCTTTCGATGGCTCCTAGCTCTGACACACACACTTGCTCATGAATGAAGAATATCAACCACTTTTGATAACCTTGCTGGTGTCCTTAGCTGCTGTAGCATCAGTCCTTGATACAATCTTACACTAGTTCTCCAATAAATCTCTTGCTAGTTTGCTGCTAACCTTTTCCATGAGAGACTCATCCATTTATAAGAGAGAATGGATTAGTTACTTGGATAGGAATGATCCCAAGATATTAGGAAATCCAGTACTTAGATAACCATTCGAATGCCATCTCATCCTTCTAGAAGATTCCCTTCTAGAAGGTCTGAGAATCTATCTTTTTCCTTTCTTTAGAAGATGTTCGCACCCTAGCAGTTAGGTACAGTGCAAACCCCTCGCACCCTGTCTTAAAGCAGCCTGTGAGAATCATACATTCTCACAGGAAAATATATAAGTAGCCTGTGAACCTCCCTTAAAAATATGATTTCTGGAAAGAGACAAAGGTAACTTTTCTCAGGAAAGTGTTCTAGGGAAGAGCCTGATTTCTCCATCATCATTACATCATCATGATGGCCAAATTTATGGATAACATTCCCAAGCTTTCTGTCAATCTTCTCTCCGTGTATCAGATGACGAATTTGGACACCGGAAAGAAATTTGTATTCACACCAAATTTCATGGACATCTACGACATGCAAACCAACTCCAAGGTTGCTACCATTGAGGTAAATCATCAGTCTAGATTGCATACATTTTTTGAATTCATTGAACCTGATTTTTCTTTACTGCTTACTCATGCTCATGAAAGTAGTAGGACATGGCATGAAAGGTTTGGACATTTTAATTTCAGATACATGCAACATATTAGCAAGCACAAATTAGTTGATGGTCTACCAGACATCCATTTCTCCAAGGGAGTATGTGAGGGATGTGTTCTCGGAAAACACCCTCAAGAGAAATTCGACAAGGGAAAGTCTTAGCGAGCTTTTTCACCTTTAGATCTAATCCACAGTGACCACATGGGTCATTTTCCACATCCATCGATCAACAACCTGAGGTTTCTTCTCATTTTTGTTGATGATTTCTCACGTTTTACATGGATCTACTTTCTCAGGAAAAAATTGGAGGTCTTTCAACACCTCAAATATTTCAAAGCTTTGGTTGGGACACAGTTAGGAAAAGAAGATCAAAGTCCTCTGAACTGATAACGGGGGAGATTATGTGAATCATGAGATCCACAATATTTTCCATGAGGCAGGGATTCAGTTGCAGCATACAGTTCCCTACACTCTACAGCAAAACGAAGTTGCTGAGCAGAAAAACAGATCTCTAAAGGAGATGGCATCTTGCATGTTGCATGCAAAGTCACTACCACAGAGACTATGGGTCAAAGCACTTAATTGTGCAACATACATCCAAAATAGATTTTTCAAGGATAAGACCCCCTACGAGGCTTGGAGCGGCCTCAAACTAGAAGTGACCCACTTTCATATTTTTGGTTCATGTGCATGGGATAGGATTCCCTCTGAAAAGAGGAAGGCACTTGATCCACAGAGCACTAAGTGAATTTTTGTTGGATACCCCGACGGTGTGAAGGGATATCAACTTATTGATCTTTCCTTGGACCAGCTCATCTGTGAGCGTAGTGTCTAATTCGAGAAAAGTGTCTCGCATGCACCTCAACAGCCCCATGCAGACACTTTCATTCTTCCACCTGTCCGAGATGATGAGCATGCACATGTCAACTCTTCTTCAGACGAGAGTTATAATTCAGAGAAATCAGATGATTCAGATTCATATTTATAGTCAGTACAGTTAGATGCAGAGTTAGAGCATCTAGATGTAGTTGCAGAGCCAGAGCAGAGGCCCAAGTGGGAACAGACTACTCTTGAGGATGCAGGGGATCTCATAGGTGATCCAGCCGATACTAGGATGACTCGATCTGATTTCAAGGAACCTCCTATTGCACTCACTGCCACTGAACCATTGCCATCCAGGCATCTTTTATTGGTTCACTCTTCAGATCCACAGTCTTATGGCAAGGTTGTTGGAAATCCCTTTTGGGAATCCGCCATGCAGGAGGAGTACAACTCTCTCCTCGAGAACTAGACTTGGGATCTAGTTCCCCTTGCTTATGGGAGGAAAATTGTCATATGCATATGGGTCTACAGGAACAAGAGCACAACAGATGGACAGATCAACAGATACAAATCCAAGCTTGTCACTAAAGGCTTTCAACAGGTTCATGGTATTGACTATGATGAGACCTTCACTCCAGTAGTGAAGATGGATTCCATTCGATTGGCCCTTGCTATTTCGGCAGCCAAGGGATGGGAAGTCCATCATATGGACGTGAAGAATGCATTTCTTAACAGTGATCTCTCTGAGGAGATCTACATGGAGCAGCCCCAGGGATTTATGCAGGACTCATCTTTGGTCTGTCGACTGAAGAAGTCATTTTATGGCCTCAAGCAGGCTCCGAGGGCATAGTATGCCAAGTTGGACTCCTACTTGTTTTCACGAAACTTTGTACAATGTAAATCAGATCCAAATGTCGACATGCTCAAGACGACTGATTCACTTCTACTTTTAGTTCTCTATGTAGATGATTTGTTGATCATCGGTTACTCAACTTCAACGATTGTTGCATTCAAGAGGATTCTTCATGACAGGTTTTTGATGACGGACATGGGTCCACTACACTTCTTCCTTGGACTTGAGATCAGTCAGGATGCATCAGGTATCAAACTGTCTCAGGCCAAGTATGCACGAGATCTCCTTGAGAGATTTCACATGACAAACTGTAAGTCCACTCTAACCCCTTTCCTATCAGGATTCAAACTTGAGGATGGTGGGGAGACTCCACTGGTTGACAACACACTGTACAGAAAACTAGTGGGGAGCTTGTTGTATCTTACACACTCCATACCAGACCTCTCATATGTAGTTGGTGTAGTTTCAAGGTTCATGCAAGAGCCGCATGACCTACATTGGAAAGCTGCAAAGCGTATCCTTTGATACGTACAGGGCACCATCACCTTTTGGATTCATTATGCAATAGACTTTACATTAGATCTCATTGGTTTTATTGATTCCAACTGGGCTGGCGATAGCATTGATCACAACTCCACATTTAGTTACTCACTCAGTCTTGGTTTTGGGCCTATCTGTTGGTCAAGCAAGAAGTAATCTCCCATTTCTCTATCTTCAGCCGAGGCAGAGTATAGAGGGGCAGTTAACATAACCATTCAGGCTATGTGGCTACAACATTTTCTCACTGAGTTGGGCATTCAGTTTCATCGGCTGATCGTCATCTGGTCTGACAACCAGAGCACTCTGAAGTTCTGCAGAGATCCAGTTCATAGGTAGTGGATGAAGCACATTGATATCCACATCCACTACATCCAAGACTTAGTACACGAGGGGATCATCGACTTACAGTTCTATCCTTCAGCAGAACAGACGACAACCATTTTCACCAAGACCTTCACTGAGAAGAAATTTCATTCTCTGCGAGGACGTCTTGGAGTGAAGGACACAGTTGCCTAGCAACTGTAGTTCTTATTTTTACATACATTGTACCTTGAGGGGGGGTTTTCCCATGAGGTTTTCCCTCTTTCCTCACTTTATTTTCAATGTATCTTTTGTACTTGGGTACCTAACATGGCCTCGTTCGTGGGACCCAATCTTTATTTTCACAATAGTGATGTTCATGAGGGGTGTTGGAGTTACTTCACACACACCTAGGATTTATTTTTCCTAAGGTTTTTATTTGTTTATTAGTCATAATTAGTCATTATCCAATCTCCTATATTTTAGGAAAAAATATTCCACCTGGAGAAAATTATCTTTCAGTTCACACTTTCGTTTGACTAGTTGAGTTGAGTTTAGATGTTGCATTGGGATCATCACCATGATAATTAGACCTTGAATTGGTATCATCACCAGAGTGGTGCATTAGCCTTGATTCCATGAGTTAACTCCTCACTACTCTCTATTCATCCAGTTAATTGAAGACTAGTTGACTAGTTAACTCAACTAGGTGACAGTTCACTCCCGTAACTGCCTGAGAGACTAGAATAGGTGGCAGTTCACTCCCGTAACTACTGTTTTGTGTCCATATCACTCTATACCACCACTATGGTGACTTGGTTCACCTCAAGTCGAACTCATTGAGTTATACAAAGTATATCATGTGTAAATTACTCATTATTCATAACGGTTAATGAGAATTCTTCCATTCTTTCTCTCCTTCTTCTTCCTTTTCCAATTCTCTCTACAAACATGTGTATTATTGTTTAGCTAGATCTATTATGTGCAAGTTAAACACATTTACAAGGAAGACACTAGCGAGGAAAAGCGACATTTAAAAGATATGTCATTGATCTCTTGTTAGCTAGTATGCTTGAAAATTAAAACTTAGGAAAAGTTTCATATTTTGTCTTGTTTTGTTCTAGTTTCGGGGTGAAACTAGGGAGATTCGTTTGTGTCTGCACTTACCAATTTGTCTTGAAACACTTATGTTAATTCTACTATCTAAGTGGTTTACATGAATGTTGTGTGTCTATTGTTTGCTTGAACGCTTGTATTCATGTTTAATATATGCTGCTAGATGCATTTAGAACTGTGGTATTAGTCAAGTGGTCAAATATGTGTGTGATCTATGGCTGGTAAGCTACATGAATTTAATTAGCAGTAAATATTAATAATTTGATGATTTTTTGCACAGAGAGTTGTTCAACTGGGTGTTGGGCACGTTGCATTATGGTATCAAAGTTGTTAAAGAGAATTTTTTTGTGTGACGTGGCCCAACTTGGGTGGATGGGTATGTTACAAAGAGGTATGAGAGCCAGGTTTTCAACATTGAGCCTAGATGGACCAATTAGTGGAACGCAAAAGTGAAATCATAGTCTATGCAGGAAAAAAATTTAACGGAATGCTAGAAAAAGGATGCCTAAAATTCATTGTTGAAATTACAACAGTAATATTGAGAGAAATTTCATGGGTAATGTGAAGAATTGAGCCCCTTTGGAAATTTTGAAAATAACCAAATCGAAATTTTTTGTTAAGAACCAAATATCAATATAGCGTAGAAAAACCTCAGAATAAGTACTCAATGCCTTGAAAAAGAGAGAAATTCAGATAATAAGCCTCTTCGAGGGGGCAACCTCCTTATGCTCACATAAATGTACAATTACAAGATGATTCAAAATTAAAATGTCTCCTTGGTATATATAGGAGACTAGGAGGTATAATTACAACTAATGGACTAAAGCCGACATAAATAAAATAACATTACTAATATAATATGCCCCAATTAAG
>ML781244.1:141235-159856 GCA_009831015.1 Picea engelmannii | reverse complement strand
CTTTAGTTGCCTTTGGAGTCCATGAAAATGTATCCTTCTTAGTTATTGTCATTAAAGGTGTTGCTATTGTTCCATAGTGTCGAACAAACTTGTGGTAGTAACCTGTCAAACCCAAAAATCCTCTGAGATTCTTCAATGTTTTTGAAATTGGCCAGTCCATCATGGCCTTAATCTTGTTAGGGTCTACCTTGACACCTTCATGAGATATAATATGACCCAAATACTCTACCTTCTTCACTCCAAAGAAACATTTGGATGGTTTGGCATATAGTTGTTTCTCCTTTAGTAGTTGTAGCACCTTGTCAACGTGTCGCACATGATCCTCCCAAGACTTGCTATAGATTAGTGTATCATAAAAAAATACTAAAACAACTTTTCGAAGGAAGGGCTTGAAAATGGAATTCATCAACCCTTGGAATGTGGAAGGTGCATTTGTAAGGCCAAAAGGCATGACCAAATATTCATAATGGCCTTCATGAGTTCGTAATTTTGCTTTTGGGATATCTTCTTCGTTCATTCTAATTTGATGATACCCTGAACGAAGATCCAACTTTGTGAAATAGATTGCTCCATGTAGTTCATCTAACAATTCATCAATGAAGGGAATGGGAAACTTATCTTTAATAGTGATATTTTTGAGCTCTCTATAATCTGGACACATACGCGATGAGCCAACTTTCTTGAATACCATTACCACCAGTGTAGAGTAAGAACTTTGGCTAGGTATAATAATTCTAGCCTCTAACATTTCTTCAACCATGTGCTCAATTTCACTCTTCTGGGCATAAGGGTATCTGTATGGCCTGATGTTAGGAGGAACACTCCCAAGAATTAGGAGAATACCATGATCATGATTTCAAGTGGGTGGAAGACCTTTGGGAATATCTTCAAATAATTTGGAATTCTTATCAACGATCCCTTGGAGATCTAGAGGAATGGATGGCTTAGATTTTTGAACATCTAGTGGGCATAGTGTTGTAGGAAAATCTCCCTGTGGACAGGTAGATTGCCTCAAAGAGCTAGACCCTTAACTCTAAGACAGAAAGTGCTTAACATGGACACTGACTTCCTTTCAGATCTATACAAACTAATGCATGAGGAGGAAGGAGAACAAAAGTACCTTTTTATCGACGTTTGTCCCTGCACGCTCCGAATCGATCTCCAATCTTTCGCTCCTCGATAAGCCCTGTAGAAAAACAAAGTATGAGCACTTCCTACTCTATTGGTATTAGCTTGAAAACAGATCTATCTATCAATGATAAGTTCATGTAATATCAGACACAAAACTAGAAAGAAACAAGCCAAGCGTGTCATATTAATGAGAACAACAACAACAGTACTTACAATCGTAGATGTGAATGTGACAACTCCATCAAGTCCTCTTTGTCTAACCCTTGCTCAAAATATCTACAACCTGGATGATAGAAGCTTCAATGATCACTCTCCTTCATTTCACTGTCTGTTTCCTATGAGATCATAGGTTTCATGCTAGCAATTCTTCCCCCTTTCACCATCATAGAGCCTGTTTAAATAGGTTAATAGAGGCTTAACCTCTTGAGGTATCTTTAGTATAGGTTGAGGAATTCTCTCCTTAGATTAGGGATCTTCTGATTGAACCAAGAATTCAAATGCAACTGCCTTCCAAACATGAAAGATCCTCCCCTAATTCTCCTCAAAAAATCAACCACTGCCCAGATTAGACAACGCTCCCTCAAAGGGGCATCAGGGTGCTATAGCGCTCTCTAGGAGGCTCAAGGGGAGCGCTAGCACTCTAAATATGGGTAGCACTCCTTCATAGGTGCAGCTTGGTGTTATAACGCTCCCTAGTAGGTTGTGGATGAGCGCCAGCACTCCTAAGGCTGATGTAGGGGAGCGCTCCCCTTCAAAACCCTAGTTTAAGAGCTCCTTTTAGATGGCAAAAGATTCTTGACTTCAGTAGATCATTCTCCTTCCTCAAAATCAAGTGTCTGAGGTATTCTAAGTATCTCCTTGGTGTCTTCATCATGGAAATATGCTTTGTTTGATGTTTGTGACACTTGCGAACAACATGTGACACTTGTGAATGACATGCGACACTTGCGACAGTTGAGAGAAACATGTGACACTTACAACACTTATCGAAGTGATAAATATTGAGGTGTAAGAGATTGCCCCCCAAAGTATGAAGTGAGAAGATGAGAACTGAGAACTGAAATTCTTTGTAGACTATCAAGCAAGGGTATAAACTCGGAGAACCTGACGGAAGCTGCACACAAACATCCAACAAATATCATGACATATTTCAAAACCCAAGGAAGGCATACCTATGCTTGGGTGATCAAGACTTGCAAGATATGGCCGCCATAAAATACACTACGGATCCATAATTGTATTGATGAAAAGGTATAGCCACTGGGGATACAATGCGGATATATACTCCGATGACCTGGATTGATCGTAGCCACGAAGAATACACAATGGATCTACGAGGTGACAAGACATAGCCACGACTAATACAAAGTGGATCTATGTAACAATGTATGTATCATTTGTCTAAGAGAAACTCCTTCACAACTTGGGCAAAGCATATATCAAAGTGATCACTCAACCCAGGGTCTTCTTACCGATCCCAACGTGGTACGATTCTAACCATGTGAATAGATGTCTTGATGTCGAACATGGCAGAAACCACTTGATTATCGATCAATGATGTAAATCGTTAACAAGCGTGAGGGAAATCACCATTAATGTCAATGATTCCCAAAGTACCCTAGTACATTCCAACGAATGTGAATGGATGGGATGAAGTCGAACATCTGTGGAATCATTCGATCAGAGGTCAATGATGTACACCTATTGTCGAATGTGAGGAGGCCTGCCATTGAGGCATGAAAGTCCCAAAGTACTAACTAGTTTCTAAGCCTAATTCCTGGATAATGTGTTGAGTTTGACAGGAATAGGCTCGTCGAAGGAGGGCCTTGATGTATCCCCCATCAACAACACGAAACAGACATAGAGATGTAATTGGTGGATCAAAAGGACGTGGACTGACATGGGTTTTGAGGCAAGATATTTGGGATGGCTGACTCTTGAGGCGGATACTTCCCTTGAAAACTGAGGCACAATAGCAAAAACATGACATGGACCAACACTTGATGATGCAGTGGACGTTGTGACTTGTGTCGGGGTGACCCAAAGGAGTGAAAGAAACTCAAAGGATTGGCTCAGTGCAGAGGTTTAGCGGATCATAATGCATGCAAATGAAAAAGTTTTGTGTTCAAGGGCGACTCTAAGAATTACTTTGTAATGTTCTCAAGAGACTGCTTGGCTTGCTTCTTTCAAATTTTCCCCCATCCAGATAGACGATTACCTCTTTTTGATTTAATGAGCTCGAGGAGGATAACACATGCTCGATATAACTCACCTTCGATAAGTTCATCTTCCTTTGTTTAATGAACCGGGAGAACTAAGGATTCGGTCCCGTATGGGCCTGTCGATGTGTGTTTTAGTGAGTCCAAAGACATAAAACTCGAATGTTTTTCAGGATTATAGAGTTTGGAAAAACACTTAAAAGAGAACTCTCTCAGTTCCTTTTTCGTACAGTAGTCTGACGAGACCAAAAAAGAGATAAACTATCGCTCAACAGACATTTTCTTCAAATACTTTAACGAGCGTGAAAAGAATAAGGTCGCTCGGTAATATTTTCATCTTTAGAGAGTCTGAAAAGAACTTAAAGATGACTCCAGGGGGTTCCTTTTTTGTGTATCCATACAGGTCCAAAAAAGAGATAAAAGTCTACTTGGATGCATTCTCATGTATTTACGAGCATGAGAAAGAACAAAGACTAAGCTCGGTATGCTCCCAGCTTAAAATCTAGTGGCTTAACTCCAGAATGATCAACAAAGGCTGGAGTCATGCCCCCCCAAGCTTTGATTCATTCACCGGCTCTAAGGTTGTCACCAATTTATCTAGTAGATGAGAAAAAGGATAAAGGTGGATGAAAAGAAGGTTTAAGAGAGGTGATTGCTTCATTTTTTAACGAGCTTGACACAGGAAAAGAACTATGCTCCGGACCTCTATTTCATTTTTTAACGAGCTTTCCACAGAGAAGAAAAACTATGCTCGTGGTTTCGTCCGGATCATGGCTTCCAAGAGGATAATGCTCTGGAAGGGTGCCATGTCAATGGATAAAACGTGGTCATGGCTTCCAAGAGATCTTCTCCGGATGGAAGAGAATCACTCTGGAAGGAACACATGTCGAGGGTCGTGACAGGGGTAAGGATATCAAGCTCCAATAACTCTACCAAAAGAATCACCATGTCCACTACAGGATCCAAATCATCGGAAGTTGAAAGCATGGGAGACAACGCCACATAATTGACATGCGGTGAGGGTGATATTGTCTGCATATAAGAACCACTTAGGCAGGTAACCCAGTCAGGGTCGATGAATGAAAGTTGATCAATAGTCACAATACTTCCATCATGAGGGAAAGATATCACACGGAAAAGAGTAGATACAAGAGTTTTCATAGCATAGACATAATATTGCCCAAGGAGTAAAGTGGAATCCAAGGGGTCTCAGACTACCATGAAATCGATAAAGACAGTTTTCCCTCCCAAAGTTATAGGAAACTGAGGAAGGATTCCTAAAGGTTGACTAGTTCCTCTGTTAAAAGCTAACAGATTCTATGTAACCGGTGCAAGCTGCAGACAACCCAAAGCATACCAAGTAACAGAAGACAAAATACTAATGGATGCACCTTCATCTCTCATCATTTGAGGAACATCCCGACCACGAACCTATACTGTAATCTAGAAAGGAATGTGAGAGGGAAGACGAGGTCTAGTTAGCACACCCCAATAAAAAATGATGGCCTCATTACTTGGAGGGGGTTTCACAGGATAAGGAGGAATGCCCCCCGGTATGGTAGAGTCTGTATTAACGAGAAAAACATGGGCAATATCAGGTTTACTCTCTAGAAGGAGAGTAGGATCGACCGATGATTGGATCAGATCAACCAATGGTGGACTTAGATAGACCACTTTAGCACTATTCATAGGAAGGGTGGGACTGATCGAGGAAGGGACTGGATCAGTCACTTTGACATTTCGCAATGGAGGAATGGGATCAACCGATGGTGAAACTGGATCAACCACTTTGGCACTCTTCAGATGAAGGGTGGGACTGACCGAGGAAGGGACCGAATCAACCACTTTGGCACTCTTCGGATGAAGGGTGGGACTGACTGAGGAAGGGACTAGATCAGCCACTTTAGCACTCGTCAAAGGAGGAGTGGGATCGACCGATGACAGAACTGAATCGACCACTTTGGCTTCATTCTCCAAGGGAAGAATGGGGTCGACAGGTGGAAACGGATTGACCGCTTTGGTGTCACTCTCTAACGGGATAGTGGGATCAACCGAGGATGAAAACAGATCGACCACTTTAGCGTTACTCTTTTGATGAAGAGCGGGGCTGATCGATTGCGGAACTAGATCAACTACTTGGGTTCGTGGTTCAATCAAGGAGGATACTAGATTGACCACCTGATCAACCGAACTGACCGGGGATGGAACCGGATTGATCAATCCATCAACCAATGATGGGTCGGAGGAAAGCTTGCGATAACCTTTCAGAAGTTGAAGTTTTTCCAAAAGAGAAGAAGCCTCATCCATGCAAGGACAAAGGTGAGAGTAATTATTACCTTTACATAACATGCAAGGGAACTTGACAGTTTTCTTCTTCTTACCAACCTGAACATCACTAGTTGATGGGGTATCATCGACATGACCGCCAGAGGCCAATGACATGGAGGACCACATTTCTAAGACCTGGGTAAGACCAGGGCAATCCCTCAGAAAGTGGTTACCCTTACAAAGGCTGCAAGGGAATTTGGGTTTTGGATTCTTCATTTTAATCTTGTTGACCTCATCAACACTCCCAGTACTATTAATAGTAACTGGTTTCTTAGAGCCAACATCTGGTGTTGTTGGGGCCGTTGTCCTTTTCAGGTTCTTCTTCTTCTTCTCTTTCCGTTTCTTCTTCTTATGATCAACCTGGCTACTTGCTTTAGAGATTTCACTAGGCGAAGAAGGAGAAATGGAAGGAGACTTGATGGACGAAGAAAGTGAAAAGTCAACATGAGGTTGATGTGTGGGTGGTGTATTGACATCAAAAGTATTAGTTGCAACTGAAACATTGGGAGGATTCRGGATCACCAGAGTGGGGAACAACCAAACTGGTAATCCAATAGTGAGTCCTGGAAGAATCAGTGTGGCAACATATGGAGGACCAAAGTTTCCAAACGAAGGAAAAGTATAGGGTTCCCCAAGAGAAGGGGTTCCTCCATTGGTACTCCCAGGATTCGATGCCATTAACACTGACTCGACCTAAGGTCCACTAAGTAAAACAAACAACACACGCTAAGAATCTAAGAAGCAAACAACCAAACAAACCTTCCTATGATGAAACCACTAGTTGGTGATGAAATCCAATGTCGCGATATCAAAATAGGAAGGGGCGGGGATAGAGCGGGTGGATCAGTTACGTTGGGACCTGCTTAATGGACTTACACCTTGGTGTAAGCTTCCACACAGTAATTGTGGATTTACCCTCCAAGGAGCCCGAGTGAGTTTTTCCAACGTCGTTCTAGGTACAGTGAGACTTCCCTTCACCGTCACCTTGTGTGAGACCCTAAAGATTGTGGCTACTAAGGTCACCAATTCATAGTTAGCCCCTGGGCGGGTACAGTCGACAGTCCAGTCGGAATGTATGGGCAGGATAACAAGTCCGAAATCAACCCGAAAGGCTCCCACACATAATCGTAGGTATACCTTCCAGTGACCCCTAATATACGATCCGACCACTACAAACAGTTGGGCCACGGAGGGATAATCTTTGTAACTTGCCTGAATGCAACCTCGTTCGTAACCCCTGTGTGAGAGGGGGATCCCAACAAGCCAATACGACAATTGGATTTGAMTCTCCCTATTGCAAGATACTAAGTTTGTTCGATAGCTTTGGAAAGTTATCCTTTCAACCTATTCCAAAGCCCTACACCTTAAACTAATGTAGGTTTGCTAACAAAGATGTAAAAATTCTGATAAATTTTAGTTAAGCATTGATTTTAATGGCTGTTGTTTACTCAGAGGGTGTACGAAAGTGAAACTGATGGAATGATGACTCAATTCCCAAAAATATGCATGAAATATGATAAGCAATCATTTATTTTCAATGAATACCTATTTAAGGGAAAGAGGAAGAGTCATTTTCACTATCAAACGCTTGATAAGGAATGCCCTCAATCAATTTTGTTCTCAATCAAATCCAATATGATGCTACAACATTTCAAAAATGAAAACTAATATGCAAAATAATCATCAAGATGTAATTTTGTCGTTTGTATGTGAATGATAGTCAATTCAATGAAAAATTTCTCCTGCCAACTACCCTTTCAGATCAAGGAGATTCGAACAAGAAAACACAGATTTCGCACAAACAACACACCCTTTTGCAATCAAACAAGAGAAAGAAAATCAAAAACGCAAAAGGAAGGAGAAATAAATTGAATCAGATGACCTCAAACAACCAAATGAGAAGAGTCACAGACTTCTAATGTCCTTCACTAGAGTTCCCGCTCAGTCGGATAGGAGAGAAGAAAGAAGCGGATTGATTTGAAGCTCTCAACAGCAAAAACTCAAAAATAAGGAAGAAGGGCATAAAATCTGAGCAACAAGGTGTTTCCTTCTCATGAGGAAGCATGTCAAAGGTCAAAGGAAGAATCATTGAGTCAGAAAACAACTCAGCAAGTGAAGAAACAGGGTTTGGACCTTCAAAAATTGCAATTTTTGAAAAGATTTTGAGCAAAAGAGGGTTGGCGCTCTGGTATAAGGGCCACTAGATCATTATTATGATTTATCCAGCAGCTTAAGGGAGCGCTAGCACTCTGCTAACAAGGCAGGGGAGCGCTGAAGTCCTAAAGCTCAGAAAAAAGTCCAAAAAACCCAAAATTTCAATGGAATTTTTGCAATCAAGTTGCGTGTGATAGGGTGAAGAGTCAATCAACATATGAAATCAGATATGAAGGGGTGAACAAGGCCTAAGAACATAATCAGAGTTTAAGGAAAGGCTTATGAGGAAAAATCAAAACCAAAAGTTTTGATTCCCTCCCTAGTGGAGTCGCCGATTTCTTTTGTAGGAAAATCTCCCTGCAGACAGGTAGATTGCCTCAAAGAGCTAGACCCTTAACTCTAACATAGACAGTGCTTAACGTGGACACTGACTTCCTTTTAGATCTATACAAACTAATGCATGAGGAGGAAGGAGAATAGAAGTACCTTTTTATCGACATTTGTCCCTGCATGCTCCGAATCGAGCTCCAATATTTCGCTCCTCGATAAGCCCTGTAGACAAACAAAGTACGACCACTTCCTACTCTATTGGTATTAGCTTGAAAATAGATCTATCTATCAATGATAATTTCATGTAATATCAGACACAAAAATAGAAAGAAACAGGCCAAGCGTGTCATATTAATGAGAATAATGACAACGGTACTTACAATCGTAGATGCGAATGCGACAGCTCCGTCAAGTCCCCTTTGTCTAATCCTTGCTCAAAAGATCCACAACCTGGATGATAGCAGCTTCACTGATCACTCTCCTTCAGTTCACTGTGTGTTTCCTATGAGATCATAGGTTTCATGCTAGCAATTCTTCCCCCTTTCACCATCATAGAGCTTGCTTAAATAGGTTAAGAGAGGCTTAACCTCTTGAGGTATCTTTAGGGTAGGTTGAGGAATTCTCTCCTTAGATCAGGGATCTTCTGATTGAACCAAGAATTCGAATGCAACTGCCTTCAAAACATGAAAGATCCTCCCCTAATTCTCCTCAACAAATCAACCACTGCCCAGATTAGACAGCGCTCCCTCAAAAGGGGCATCAGGGTGCTATAGCGCTCTCTAGGAGGCTCAAGGGGAACACCAACACTCTAAGGATGGGTAGCGCTCCTTCAGAGGGGCAGTTTGGTGTTATAACACTCCCCAGTAGGTTGTGGAGGAGCGCCAACACTCCTAAGGCTGATGTAGAGGAGCGCTCCCCTTCAAAACCCTAGTTTAAGAGATCCTTTTAGATGGCAAAAGATTCTTGACTTCAGTAGATCATTCTCCTTCCTCAAAATCAAGTGTCTGAGGTATTCTAAGTGTCTCCTTGGTGTCGTCATCATGGAAATATGCTTTGTTTGATGTTTGCGACACTTGCGAACAACATGCGACACTTGTGAATGACATGCGACACTTGCGATAGTTGAGAGGAACATGAGACACTTACGACACTTATCGAAGTGAGCAATATTCAAGTGTAACACATAGTTGTGCAATAACACCTTGATGCCCCTTTTTCAATAATTTTTTCATGCCATTAGAGCTGATCACCTTACCAGGTTTCCCTATCTTGTTGCATTTTCCTGAGCAATTGATAGTTCCTCCATATGCAATCATTACTTGAAACTCTAGTGCTGGATATACAAAGCAATTGAGATATTTGGCTAATTTATAATGAATGAAATTATGAGCACTGCCAGAATCAATTAGGACTATTACCTTTTTTATTTTTGATATATCCTTCGATCTTGAGGTTTGAGGATTGCTAATTCCAGCCAATGCATTACACGATATCGTGGGAGTCAACTCTTCAGATGAAATTGATTCTACATTTTCATCTTGAGATGGTTCTTGTTCATGTTCTTGTTCTTCTTCCTCCTCACAATCTATGTAGAATAATTTCTTCTCACCACACTTATGTCCCTTACTGTACTTGCTATCACAATTAAAGCATAAACCTTTTTCTTTTCTTTCCTCCAATTGTTGAGGTGTCAATCTTGTAGATTGAGGTGTTTTAGAAGAAGGAACATTATTCTCTCTATAGATGTTAGGATTGGTCCTTCTAGTAGCCATAGCCATATTTTTACTTTCAACATTTCTTGCCACCCTAAATGCATTCTCCAATGATTTGGGTTCCCAAAGGCGAACCTCATGTTGAATGTTATCTCTTAAANTTCCTATGAATACATTAATCAAGTGCTCATCTGGAATATATGTTACCTTTATATTCAATCTTTGGAAGTTCTCAATGTGCTCTGTAACTGAACCCTTTTGCTTGAGATTTATCAATTGACTAAAGAAGGTATTGCTCCTTGTATCCTCATAGTGTGATATCATTTCTTCCGTGAAAATTTTCCAAGTGACGAGTGATTTGCAAGAACAAAGTCATCAATACCATACAAATTGATTAGATTCTAAATATAAAGAAGCAATTCGTGAGTCCCTGAGTTTGCGAGTCTGTGAGTTCGAAGAAGTCAAAAAATGGTTACGTGTTGAGACTTTTAGGACAAACTTATGAAAGAAAGGTTACAAGACTGTGAGTTCGTGAGTCCGCGAGTCCGAAGAAGTGGAAAAATGGTTAAGTGTTGATACTTTTCAGACAGACTTATGAAAGAAAGGTTACAAGATTGTGAGTCTATGAGTCCATGAGTCCACGAAGACGAAAAATGGTTAAGCGTTGGGACTTATTATGAGTCTATGAGTCTGTGAGTCTGCAAAGATAGAAAAATGGTTAAGTGTTGAGACTTTTTAAACAGACTTATGAAAGGAAGGTTACAATATTATGAGTCTGTGAAGAAGTGGAAAAATGGTTAAGTGTTGAGACTTTTCGGATGAACTTATGAAAGGAAGGTTACAAGTTTATGAGTTTGCGAGTTCGCGAAGGAAAAAGAAACTAAGTGTTGGTGGTGGGTTCATGGAAGTTATGAAGAAGAAATATGACTTAGATCCACGATGAATCCATTAATATAGATCAACGAAGGACAGAGAAAATGCAATGTGAAGTTGTAAGGGAGTTAATTATCAGGAGGTCATGCGCTTTTGATCAGGGCCATCAGATATGAAGGCGGATTGATCCCCACCATAGATTTTGGAGCGAGAGAAGAACTTGGGACTTTGGTTCTCTAGAGATGTTGTAGCTTGTACAAGAACGACAGAGGGCCGAAGGCCTGATATTCGCAAAGACTAAGAGATTTTCCCTGCAACTAGCAGCCACATCATCGTCAGGGGATGACAACCTAGGTTATGATTGTGCCAAGACAGATGGCATGATAGAGGTGGATCTATGTGGATGCCACGTGGTGAAGGGGATGGCCATTGGCCAAAGACACCCCAAGAACGTCAAAAGGCTTTAAATTTCATACTAGAGCTTGATTTTTGGGCAAGGTTTCAGTCGTTGGGAAGCTTCTTCAGGGAGGATTGCATCAAGAAAATCAAAATTCGAATTGATGCAATATGTCCTTCATAAATTGATGAAGAAATAACATGTATTCTCATTAATGAAATGTTTTATAATATTCATGTTCCAACAGTAATTATTACATGTAGTTTTCTTGCAAAATTAGAGGCACATAAAGAAACTTTAGTTCTTATATGAGGACCCGAGTTATGGAAGATGGTTAAGGATATTACAACCATGAGGAAGAGATGACATGTCGGCATGCGGAGTGCTGAGATAGAGTCAAATGGAAGAAGACATAGAAAAGATCATGTCACTATGAGAAGTCGGCATAGGGAAAGTGAAAAGCTACATGGCTGATAATGAAAAGATTATGAAGGCTCAGGAAGAGATACTTCAGAGCTTAAATATGTTGCGTAATCCTACAAGCACACTTGAACAGAAATATCTTGACAAAAGAGAGGCTAAACTTACTAATAGGGCATTGTCATTAAGGAGAAGAGCACTCTGCAGAGAGTGTTGTGTGAAAATGATTCCTAGAAAGAGGATAAGATTACACAATTGAGAATTGTGTGGTTTTGTTCTAAATTAATCCCAGGCTCCATTGGAAAAGAAAGAGGTCAATCTTGTGCAGATGGTTGAAGCACCAAATAACTGCAAAGGAAAGTGCAGAGAAGGTGTTGCAAGGTTTTCAAGGGTCTAAATAAAAGAAAAGTAATATTAGTATTCAAATGCTATAAAGATTGAATGGCTTGCAAAGGCATGTCAATAGATATTTCACATAGGGTATGAACCCAACAAGTAAAGAATGGCATTGCATGCACAAGAAGCAAGGACGACTCCATAACCTTGAAGATAGAAATATAGTAAAGGAAACAAAAGCTTGTTGCAAAAGCAAGGTGCATGTGCAAATGGAAAAGGGTGGCATTTCCATTGGAGTAGGGTGGTCTTGAATGGCCAAAAAAAAAAGTGCTTCACAACAAATCACTCAATGAAGTGAAGATATATATTTAATATTGAGCAATGCCATGGGTGGAAAATAATGTTAGAAAGAAGATGTGAAAAAAGTATTTCAGAATGTTGAAATACTAGTCAATGATAATGGTATTCCAAGGTCAGGTTGGTCAAGAAAAACAAGAAGTGGTTAATTAAATTTCAGTGTTAATATTTAGCTGGAATAGTGCATGTCACAACACTATGAATATTGAGAATTTAGCCAAAAGGTGTTGGGACAGAATTCTTTGCATAAAGTAGTCGCAAGATGGCAGCACTAGTGGACTAGATAGTGGCTGGAAATACTTAATGATAAGGTGAGGCTTGGATAGCAGGTGTAGAATAAGGGCCAATGTTGCAGAGTTGAGAAAAATAGCAGTGCATAGGGCAACAAGATTATGCACAAATTCAAAGACAACCATATACAACAATAAATCTAAATAATTGATTAAAATGAAATAGATATGCATTGGAGTGCATGATAGAATCGATGCAGGATGCATATAATAAAGATAGAATGCATGTGCATAAAATATGCATGAAAGATCAAATGCTTGGTGCATATTGATGTGTGTTTGTGCATGTAGACATGTCTGAACATGATGGTGGTATGATTATATATATAATGATGATGATGATATGATATTGAATAAAACTAATGATGGAATTTGTATCCAGGAAACATAATTATAGCATGACAATATTGTTGCTTATAGTATCCATCCATATGAAGACAAATGAGGATGGAGAAAATGCTGACCAATAAAATTAGTGAGGGGAGCTGACGAGCTTCTACAAATGAAAAAGATCAGGTAGCATCAAGTAAATTGATAACAACCATGCAAGTATGCATTTTGGGTTGTTATAACGTATAAATGTTGAAGGGAATGAAGGTAAGAATTCCCTCATTCTAATATCAATATTTGAATTGATGAAAAGGAAGGAGGCCTTGAGTATGCAAATATATTTGTTGTTTGAATTCATTTATGGAAAACTAATTGCATACTATGTTATGTTGGTTATGAATTCATAACCGAGTTAAGTCGGGAGACATTACTCTTGTTATAACAATGAATGTAATTTGAGATGGTCATGGGTGAGGCCATGATGAGTTGGATATGGAAAGGCTATAGTGCCATCCAAGTGCACAATGATTATTCCCTATGTAACTGAGGTTTGGACTGCAACCTTTCCTACACTAAATAACACTAAGGGATGATGTTCCTAGTGTTGTGTATGGGTTGAAGAGGAAAGTATCCAATGGATCAGGTAGGTTATGGGGAAGAGCTTGGATGTAGTATTGAGGCATGGGCCATACCTTTCAACTCACATGGTGGAATACATGACATGAACATATGGTATTCCAGAGTCAATGCAATGATGCATTGCGTAGATGTGGCCATGATTATTGACACATTGGTTTTGTTTATTAGTAAAGTTGATTGCATTATGAAGAGCTTGATGTGTTGATAATGCATGTAAAATGAATGATAGTGTCATTCTAGATAATATGATGAATGCTAGAGTTCCATTTAATGTGAATAATGGTTGGAAGTGATTGAATTGTTGGGTAGATACAATTTTGAGAGCATTTCATGATCTGCTAATTAAAATATGCATGAATGCTAAAAATCGTGTTTGGTTGCAAGAAGTTGAAGAAATTGTAGGCATAAATGGTCTTGGATATGTCAATAATGTAAGCCCATAAGGAAGACTAATATATTCCATTGCAAGAGCCAAACATAACGAGAAGAAATCTCATGCGTGGGAATTTTTATTTCCCTGTATAACCAGATTTGAAAAATTAATAATTGGAAATTGATATGATATGCTAACATTTTGTTTGGTTGCATGGAAATTGAGAAAATTGCATGAAGAATAGTCTTGGATATGGCAATGGTGTAAGCCATAAGGGAGACCGATACCTGTTGTTGCAAGAACCAAGAAATTATGAGCAGAGGATTCATGTTTGGGAAACTCTATTCTCATGTGTAAAACAAATTTGAAATTTTATAATTATATGACGATGTCTCATACTAATTGTATGCATGTAATGCGTGTGGGATGATTACCACAAGTTATATATTGTTAGTGGAAGTCTAGCAACAAGTTGGCATTTGTCTGCATGAGAACACCTTGGCAAATGATGGATCGCCTAAGGAAATGTATAATAATGAAAGGGATGCCTGAGCCTAGAGGGTGAGTTGCATTGTCGAAGAACCAGGTTGTCAGGCCTGAAGAGTGAACTCATGTGTGAGTTGCATTATCAAAGAACCAAGTTGTCAGGCCTGAAGAGTGAACCTTTGTGTGAGTTGCACTATCGAAGAACCAGGTTGTCATTCCTGAAGAGTGAACTCCCACGTGATTTACACTGTCAAAGAACCATGTTGCTAGGCCTGAAGAGTGAACTCCCGTGTGAGTTGCACTGTTGAAGAACTAGGTTGTCAAGACTGAAGAGTGAAATTCTGTATGAGTTGCATTGTCGAAGAACCAAGTTTTTAGGTCTGAAGAGTGAACTCTTGTGTGAGTTGCACTATTGAAGAACTAGGTTGTCAGGCCCGAAGAGTGAACTCTTGTGTGAGTCGCACTGCAGCAACAAGGTTGTTGCTGGTTATTTTATTGATATTCTTCCTAGCAATGAGTTCCTTGAGCCCCTAGTAGTGAGATTCCTAATTACCTATGCCAGAGAGACCTTGATAAACGAATGGTGTAGCCCAGAGGATTGAAGATAGTGAAGGGGGAACATTCCTTGGGTCAACCTTGATAAATGAATGGGACACCATTCCTTGCATTGGGAAGGTCAATGGGAAGAGAGATGGTGGAAATCAAGATAATTGTAGGAGAATACCAATGGCTTATGTATATGTTTTGGGCCAGGGTGCCTTTGTATTTATGATTTTTGGGGCTGGAGTGCCTATGTCTCTATGGTATTGGGGCCAGAGTGCCTATGTAATTGGTTTAGGATGGAATGCCTGTGTGATTTCGGGCTAGAGGGATTATATGTTAATTATTGGTTGGGGAGCTAGAATTGTAAAATGAAATTACACATGTAGGGTGTTATGCACTAAGGACAGTGCAAAAATAAGGGGGAGGGGATGTAACATCCCTAGTTCTAATCCCTATGAATTATAATGTAATTGTATAAATGTGAATTAGGATGGTGAGATGATGCATTGGGGCAAAGAGCCCATATTGATCTAATGTGGTCGGGGGACGAATTGCATGTTATGAACATTGATTAATTAATAAAAGAAATAATCACTGGTTGCGATACAAAAGAGATGAAGAATGACGAGGGGCTATGATTCCACAAGAGAGAGGGGTCCAAGGGGGAATTATTCATGGGTATTAATCCAACCCACATTCCTAAAATTGTTATCCTTGTGTATAAGCTTCTATTTGTTGATTGAGTGTATGAGAGGACATTCATTAAACTCATGTAAGAGGGTGGGTGTGAGTGGTCACATCCCATATTTATTGGAGAGCATGGGTGAAGTAAAATCATCCTTGAGAAGAGTGGGAGTCCAGAAAGAAAGGGGAAGAGGAAATCTGTATGTAGATTTGGGACAGTTTTTACACACAGTTTTTGGGTAGCAAAGGGGAGAAAAAGGCTAGCAAGAGGACCAACCATGGTATACTTGAAGGAAACCATTGTTTGGCTGTGTTTGTTATGCTAAGTAGAGGCCTGTTTGTCAAAAAATCAGGCTGTAATCCTGTGGTGCTATTTCCTATGGAGAAAATGACTCAAAGCCTTCTGAAGGTTGTTGTGAGAAAATATGAAACAATCAAGAGCTCCTAGAGTTCCCAACTGAGTGATTCCTAGCCAACCGAATCCACTAGTGGCCCTAAAAAATGAATGGTGTAGCCCAAGGGACTATGAACAGTGAAGGGGGTGCATTCCTTAGGTAGTGCAGGTTGTGGGGAAAAGAGAGAGCTGGAGGTTTGGAAATGTTGTGAGACTAGAACCTGAGTTTGGGGCTGCTCTATGTGGAGAGTGGATAGCTAGTGGGCCAGATCTCCTTGTGGACTCATAGCCTCAGCTCAGGGGTGACTTGCTAATGAGAGAAAATGATCAACAGTGCCTATGGCTGGGAGGTTCATCCTTCGTTTGCATCCAGTTGGTCAATCATTAACAGATAAGTGTTTATGTTATGTTCTTATGTTAATTTTGTTGTGTAAAAGGTTTACATGAATGTTGTGTGTCTATTGTTTGGTTGAACAAATGTATTCATGTTTAATATATGTTGCTAGATGCATTTAGAACTGTGGTATCATTCAAATGGTCAAATATGTGTGTGATCTGTGGCTGATAAGCTACATGAATTTAATTAGCAGTAAATTTTATTAATTTGATGAGTTTCCACACAGAATGTCGCTTAGTTGGGTGTTGGGCACGTTATATTATGGTATCAGAGTTGTTAAAGAGAAAGATTTTGTGTGATGTGGCCCAGCTTGTGTGGTTGGGTACGTTACATGTCTATTGACCCGAGATGTTTTATCATTGCCCCAAAGGACTTGTTCTCTGTATCTAGTCTTCTAGTTCCTCCCTTTTTTTCGATAGGGATTTTATCATATTGAAATCTCCCCCTACAATCCAATGTTGTTGTTGCAGAGTTGTACCCAAAAAATTTAAAGCATCCAAGAATTCTCTCTTTTGGCATGTGGTTAAGGGGTCATATGCATTTGAACCATACCCCTTCTCTAGAGAGCCCGTGACCCTAAATATTACAGTTATAATTATCTGAAGACTAGAGTACACCTATATAGCCAGGATATTTGTGTCCCACATGATGAAAATCCCTCCCAAGGCCCCTTCTGCTTCTATCGCTTCTACTGCACAACCTTTCCAGACTTTCTGAGCTATTATTTTCATCGTCTCCTTGTCACATTTTGTTTCTTGTAGCATAATTATTTTTGCTCTCTCCTAGCTGAACCTCTTCAGTAACATCATGTGCTTAGATGGGGCATTGAGGCTTCTGACATTCCATGACATAATCTTCAACACTTTGGTTGGGGGTGGAAATATTTCTCCTGTAGTCCTACCATTTGGCCAGAATCCACTAGGAGGGCCCCTATTTCCTCAATATTTTTTTGTGGGGTTTCCTACCCCTCTTCCTCTCCTCCCCTAGAGTTTTTTTAGAGGTTTGAGTGGGTTAGTTTTGATCCCTAGGTTACCTGTAGTGGAAGACAAAGAAGCCTAATATGCACCTATGCCCTTACCTTTCATCAAATCCCTTTGCAGTTTGTGCAGCTGGTGGATTGGCATATTATTAACTTCTTGTTCTCCATGTTTTGCTCTTAGGGTTAGGGATGTCATGTTCACCTCAAATTCCTCCAAATCCATGTCCTATGTTGTCTCTGCTTCTCCTCCTCTTCTGACTCAAATCATTTCTCATGTGTATCTTTCATCTCTTCTTCCCCCTCTACCAACTGATCTATCCCCATATATGGGGAAGTCTTCCTACATTTTGGTAGTTACTCTCCCTTTGTGTGATTGGATTTTGGTCTTGTGGTGTCTCCTCCTCTCTCTATTCACTAGTGTCCCACTCTATATCTTGGAATCAATTAACATTATTCTTTTATGGAACAACCACTTCTTATTTGTTTTCCTTTCTCCCTACTTTCCTCTTATTGGATATTTTTTAGAAACCCTCCTGGTCGACCTCCTCCTTGGATTTGTTTGTTGGGTTTATCGCATTTAGGGGGAAATCCCTAAATAGGTGTCCATGAACATGGTTGTTTTTGCATCGAAATGGTATATGTTCATAGTCTGGGGTCTGTGTCCAATCATTATCTTGATATGAAACCATGATTGACTCTGGAAGGGCTCTTGCTACGTTCATGTAAACACATATTCTGGCATAAGAAATGTACCTGGTTGATTTGGTTACCTCCGAGATCTTAATGAATGAGTTGAGTGTGTTCTCGATTCCCTCAAAGGTTTCATGATCCCAAAACTCTTGTGGTAGCGAGTATAGTCGAATCCACACTGGAGCTGCTGCAAAATCTTCCTTCTCCGAGGAAAATCTTTCCATCTAGTAACTCTTATGCTGAACGATCGAGTTGAAACAATATGGACCCTCTTCAAAGACTTTGTTTCTGTCCTCTGATGAGGATAATATGACCGTGAAAAATCCCTTAGAACCTAACTATAGATCCATTTTCCCTTTCACCTTCTAGTGGGATTTGATCTAGACTAGTAAGGCCCTTTTTTGATGGCCAAATACTAGGGATGATTTTAAGGATGGAAATTTATTTTAAAATGTAGAAACCTTGGTGAATCTTACTAATCCTTCATATGCCAACTATAAATGTTTGGCGATATTTTTGTAAAAATATTCAATTTTCTAAGGATTTTATATAGTTTTTA
>ML781244.1:101131-129983 GCA_009831015.1 Picea engelmannii | reverse complement strand
TCCCTATCAAGTCAACCTTCAAGGCAATAGATATTTCCAACATCTTCATGAAGGAGATATTCAGACTGCATGACATGCCCAAGGAAATTATATCTGACAGAGACACCAAATTTACTTTGAACTTTTGGAAATCCCTCATGGTCGGTTTGGAGACAAAATTGTTATTCAGCATAGCTTATCACCCCGAAACTCATGGGCAGACATAAAGAGTGAACCGAATAGTAGAAGATATGCTAAGGATGCATGTAATGCATCAACCTAAGAAGTGGGAAGACTACCTACCATTGGTAGAGTTTGCCTACAACAACTGTTATCAAGAATCCTTGAAGATGAGCCCTTTTGAAGTCCTCTATGGTAAACAATGAAAGATTCCAATCAGTTGGAGCAATACATTGGACATAATTACAATCGAACCCGACATGCTGAAAGAAATGGAACAACAAGTGGTTCAGATAAGACAAAATTTGAAGATTGCTCAGGATAGACGAAAAAGTTACATCGACAGAAAGAGAACTCCTAGAGAGTTCAAGACTGGAGACCATGTCTATCTCAGAGTTAGACCCAAGAAAAGTTCCTTGAGAATGGGAGCCTATTCCAAGTTGGCACCTTGGCATTGTGGACCCTTTGAAGTCCTAGATAGAGTGGGACCTGTAGCCTATAGGCTATCACTTCCTCCCACTGTAAAGACACATAATATTTTTCATGTTTCATTATTGAAGATATATGTACATGATGCTAATCATATAATTGACTGGTCTGTGATCCAGGTGGAGCCAGAGGGAGAATTCCTGCCAGAACCCCAATGCATATTAGACAAGAAGGAAACCTCACTCAGGAACTGAACCATTGCACAGGTCAAGGTGCAATGGAAACACTTTGGCCCACATGAGGCTATGTGGGAAATGGAAGATGCCATGAGACATGCATATCCGATTTTGTTTACTTTTGTACATACCTATCATTTTTCTAGATAGAACATCGAGGACGATGATTCCATTAAGGGGGAGGGAATTGTAACACCCTCAATCTATAAATATAACTTTATTGGCCAAGGACTATGGCAAACTCAAAGTGTGAATGTTTGATTTGGTGGACCTTTGTATAAAGGTCAATGAATGTAATTCCTGTTATTTTAATAGATAATGGAAACGTATTGTATGACTGTTGAGAAGGGGATGTGCTAAGAGAGACCACAATTTCTAATGGAAAGGCGGTGGAGGGGACCCAGAAGGGTTGCGTTAACCTCCACCGAACCAGTACTATGATGGTTTTTAATTGCTCAAGATCAGAACAACCCTTTGACCCAAAATGAATTTCAGTCAGGCTGGTAGGTGGGAAAGTCTCCTCAAGAATTAAGAAGGGGATGGGGAAATCTGCCCATCTGAAGGATTCCGGACCTAACCACGGACTAGGGATCCAAGCCACAAAAAATATTCCTAAGAAAGGCAAGAAAGGAAGCATGGAGGTGGGCAGAGGAGAGTTGCAACAAAATGCAGAGACGAGAGTAGAAACTCTCAGGTCCAAGGAGTGATTGAAAGAGAAAAGTGAGTTATGATCACAGGGAATGGAGACTGATTCAGGAGGAGAGTAACCTTCATCCTCATCTATTCCTATATAGGGAGAAGGAGAGTAACCTTCATCCCTAACTTCCGTTGAGATGGAAGTAAGAGATTGAATCTCAAAGCATCATGGCCTAAGCTCGGGGGTGTCCAATGATAAATCCAGTGGGAGTGACTGAGCCTATGCTTGGATGGAAACGGGCACCCCTCTCAACAATTGCATCACATCTTATGGTTCTGATAAGTGTTTCTTTCATGATTTACGCTTCAACTGGAAATAATGAGTGCATGCTTCTATTTATACACCTGTAAATGGTTTCTGTATTGAATGATTTAGTTAAGAGTATGCATTCACCCCTTGAGGACTTTTATATCTTCTTAATTTCCCTTATGCTCTAGTTTAATTCCTCGAGAATACTTGCCCCAGATAATTTCATTGTTGTCTCAGAGTTGAGTGAGTACTCCCCTGATTTCAGAGGTTGAATCCTGCAAACACTGCGAGGATGGGGTCTATTAAGATCAGGAGAGGTAGTGAAGGTATGCACCGAGTCTTTGCAAGGTGGGCAGAGACCAAAACCATCTTAGGTTCTAGAGTTGAGGAATGAACGTAAGGAGTGAGCGGAAGAACGCTTCCAAGCATTACGTTCAAGAGAAAGAGTGCAAAACTCTTAAGTCCTTCAGAGCCAACAAAGCTCCGGAAGAATAGTGAGGTTCGAGTATCGAAAGGAGATATCTTTTCGTTTAGAAGATGAACAGATGAGGTCCGTTCGAGAGGTCCCAGGGTCTAGCACGACCATTATATTTGAAGAAGGGGTGCAGGCGTTAACGCCTTGACTCCTTCAGTCTTCGCAAGACTGCACGTCGGGAGATTCGCATGGTGGCGCGACTAGAATCCTGAAACCCAAAGTTGCAACATGATCTTAGCCATAGATATAATGATCTATCGGGACCTTCCTTGACCGTTAGATCATAGTGTGAGGACCAACAGACGTTGGATTCAGGAGAGGTGCACGAGGGTTAAACCCTTCGAAATTATACAGGAGGACACATGGCGAGAGATCAACATTTCGCTAACTTGCAACCCAGGGAAGTCAAAGGGTGGAGTTATCAGAATTCGGGAAACAAAAAATCACGATTTGATCTGAGCCATTAGATCGTGGGGAGTTGTGAGTTATCGATCTGACGCTCGCAAATATTGAGAAATCAAGAATCGGGAGAACAAAGGTGAACCAACCTCCCATGTCTTGAAATGAAAAATTGCGACTTAATCGTAGCCATCGATCGAAGGAAGATCGTGGACCATAGATCTAGTATTATCGGGAGTTCGCAACTCAGGAAGCCGTAAGTAAGAGTTTTGGGAACTCGCGAAACGTGAAATCACGATTTGATTTGAGCCATTGGATCGAGGAGATATCTGGGCCGTCGACTTATTAGAGGGAAGGACGAGTAAGTGAACTTCATGAGACGCGAAGTTGCGAAACATGAAATCACGACGCACCTTTCGATTTGGTGACTGGTCACAACCTTGGTCACATAAAGGGAAGGGCTTATCCAGGAGAGCTAGCGCTTAAATACACCGAAGCTTAAAGGCATTAGGGAGAAAGCCACGGGTTCCATATAACCTGTGCTTTAAGGGAAAGAAGACATGTCCAGTGGATTTGAAGTTCTTCCCTGACTTCCATTGACCAGGATTAGAGACCATGGATGGACGAATTGACTAATTGAGGAGAAAGGAATTAATATTTTTTATTCATTTATTTTGACCCATCGTGGGTGTGTTACACTTAACAAGCCTCTTTTCAGTGGCAATATCATTTTGGAAATCCAAGGAAAGATGGTGTACGTAGGGGGGTAATATAGGGTACCTAGGGTTGTACGCAGTGGGAATAATAATAGATAGATGGTTATGTATGGAGGTCATTTCTAGTAAATAAGGTCCATGTAATAATGTGAAAGAAATAAATGTAAGAAGTCTTACTCCTAGTATGCCTTCTTACATTTATTTATTTCACACTACTATGGGGGCCTTATTTACTAGAAATGGCCTCCATACATAAAAATACATAAACACTTATCTATTATTATTCCCACTGGGTACCTCCCTAGGTGGGTAATATGGGGTACCTAGGGAGGCACGTAGTGGGAATAAGAATGGATAGGTGGTTATGTATTATTATGTATGGAGGCTATTTCTAGTAGATAAGGCCTACATAGTAGTGTCAAAGCATAAATGTAAGAATGTTTACTAGAAGGTTCCACCTACTAGAATGCTCCTAGGAGGTAGATAGTGCTAAAAGCAAGTAGAAGAAATGTAATGGATGTATTGTGAAGAATATTGTAATTGTAGCAAGCATAATTTTTTGTGGAATTAAGTTCCTTCCTTAAGGAATAATTGATGGTGTTACCCTACCTCAAGAGTTTTTTCTAAATTCTTGAGTTCATTGTTTTGTTATATATTGTGTGGATTTGTTATTCTTGAATTAATTTCTATCATACATATTGAGATTTATTGAATACACAACAAAACTATGCTTGTATATATGCGATTGAGACATCCTTGCTACGAGAGGTTTTTGGAGGCGTCATGTGGAATGATTAGTCCAACAGAGAAAAAGAAAAAAAATGAATTCATTACCACTTGATCTCGTATTATACTGAATTTTTTTATTATGCCGGTTTATTTTCCTTATATCTTAGATTTATAATCAATAGCTTAATTTCTCAAATCAATGCAATAACTGAAATACAAAAATAAAATACTAAGAAAAAGAACACACCATCCACAAAAATAAACACAAGATGTATCCCGAGGAACCCACTATGGGAGAAAACACAACTAGAAGGTGATGCATGTGCTTTGCTCTCTTTTCTTCAAATGCAAATACAAAGAAAGGGGGGCACTCATTATGGAGTTGCTTATGACTCCGTGGCCTAATTGGCTACTAAAGAATCTTCTTCCTACCTCTATTATGATCTCAAAACCCCCTCCTTGGATGTTTTGATCAACTATGGAACAAGTACAATACAAAAGAATGGAACCTCTTCTTCTCCTAGAATCCCGATATTTAGCATAGCTTGATAGTTGTCTAGGGTTAGGATTTTGACTTCCTCAAACCTCAAATAGTGATTAGGTTTGGACCTTCTAGAATCTTCTTGAAAGTCCACAAATGGATAGACTTGTATGTGTGAAAAATGGGGGTTGATGTGGCATCCACTCGTACCATGGTGGTCAACAAGGTAGGTCAACTTGCAGGAGGCATAACTTTCACATACGAGCTCTGTTTGAGGCAATTCTTACACCATTGGAAATGTATCAGAGTGTAGAACAATGTCAAGGGTGTGGAAACAAGTTATGGGAATTTTAACCCCCCCAAAATACCATTTAATTCCTCAAAATGGCTCCAGAAGGTTTCAGACCCCAATTTTCTAAATTGAGACCTATCACTAAAATGACCCTACAAGCTAATTCCTCCAATTGTTTCCACCCAAAAAGTACTAAGATAGATGAAAAATTATATGATAATCCAATATGGATCAAAGTGACTATTAAATAACTATTTAATGGGCCTTATTCAATGAAGGTGGCCTCATGCATTAATAAAATATCTAAGGGGGTTATGGTAGGACCCTAACACCATAGACTCTACATCAACTAGTATCAAAGTAGGTTTGTGTTCCTCCTAGAGTATTGGTGTGTCCTTGAAGAGTGGTGGTGTGTGGCCTTTGTGAAGGCAAGTCCAGTAAAATGGATTTCTAGTGAGTGGTTTGGTAGCAAAAAGAACAAGAGTTAGTAATTGGTGAAAATTACTAAGAGTTGTTACCATGAGAACATGGCATCTCTGGAAGTATAAATTATTGTTTTGATGAATTAGTTATTTAAAGTAGTCAATAAGGCAATAGATTAAAAATAAATTTAAATAAAAAAGGTCATTGTAGTAGATATGTTGAAGACACAAGAATTTAAAATGTGTTGAATATTGAATTGAAGAAAACAGAACGAAAGAAAGAGAAATTCCTATGGTGAGAGGAACCCGAAGAAAAATCATTGGTTCAAAGATGATGGAAAATGTTACATAATGTTTGCAACAAATGATGAAGAAGATGCATTCCATTGAACTAGATGAATAGAATAAAATAAATCTAAAATATGTGAAGGATAAGATCGAAGAGGAAGATATGCAATACCACCAAATGAATAGGGAGATGTGTAAATTTTATGGAAGTTCAAACCTAGAAGAATTGATATAGAATCAATGGGATGGATTGAAGCCCCCCTAAAAGTGAATATTTCCCATGAAAAATTGAAAGGCTATGCATATAAATGGAGGGATTACTTGAAGATTGATAGAAAAACAAGAGTAAAAGTAAAGATCTAGCAATGGGAGAAGACGGTTAACAAATTAAGAGGTAAGTTTGTAACTTATGAGTATGCTTTGGAGACGCTTAAAAGATTAAAGGAATGAGGTAGAATGATAATTGTGTAGAGAATTATTTTGAATAATTTTGCAAAGTGACCACGAGAATTGGTCTTGTACAAGATGGTGAAGAAGAAATTATAAAATTTGTAAATGATTTGAAGGTGTCCATTAGAAAGTGGATTTATGTAGATAGGATGCACTCATTACAAGCGATTCATTATTTATCCTTGAAAGAGAAAAATAAGTAGATGAAGATAGAAAAAAAGAGTAGGCAAAGAGTAGAGAAGAGAACATAGATTCTTTCGAATGTTGAAAAGAATAATGGGAGTGATGAAAATGAGCGTGAGGTATATAAACTGAAATAATTGAACTGGAAAAGATGTTTGGGCAAGAGTAGAAATGTGAATTGACAGAAGATGAGTGTAGCGGGAAATACAAATTTCCTCAACATGTTGTTGCAGTAGTGGGTGGTGTTGCAATAGAATATGGGGTTGCAGAATAGAGTGGTCTTGCAATAGTAGAGTTGCAAGGAGATGATGTTACAATAGATGTAACAATGGAAGAGATGCAAATGGGAAACATTGAATCCCATATTATGTTTTGTGTTAATATGTTTGCAGGTGAAGAATGTAGAAATTTTCTTATAGGAGTGTAGAAGTAGATTAGAGAAAATATGCAACAAGACACGATGATGATAGAGATCATATAAGTTGAAGGAGACATAAAGAGTGAAAGTGAAGGAGGTTCAAGAAATGATCATGGAAGCATAGATATTGAAACCAAATAAGAACATAGTGAGGAGATAATTGAGTAGCAATACTTAGTGGCGTTTGTTTAGACAATGGTGATGGTGTAGAAAAGGGAGGATGTGGAGGCAATAAACACCATTGAATGGGAGAATTTTAAGGAAGTAATCACCATTCAAAATGAGATATTCGAGGGAGTAAGCTATTTTGAGAGAAATTTGTAGTAGCAAGAATAAATGGAAGAATGGAAGAAAGTGGTAGAAGAGATGATGGTAATTATGATAAAGGTGAATGAGGCAAGGAGGATCGAAAAGTTGAGTTTGGATTTGAAGAATTACCTACATTTGTAGATCACGGAGGTGAGGGTTACAAATAAAAGGAATAAGGATGCAAAGTAGAATATAAGAAAGAGAATAAATAATATAAGAAAAAGAATAAATAGAACACTATATAGTTGTTGATTCATCAACAAATTTTGAGCAGGATGCTCCGAATTTCCAAATAGAGGAGTCTGATGTAGGAGCTCAAATTTTCCAACCTCAAAATGACTACTTTTTCCCAGGTGTGCATTTTTGAAGCTCTTGACATACATTTTCCTGAATTATGGAATAAGGGAAACTTTGTTTGAAGCATTAGACATTAATTCATGGCATAATGTGAAAGGGGATTGTAGAAAATTGAATGTAGAATCCATATCAACTTAGAAAGGTTGATTTGGATCCTTATCTTGGCCATGGTGTGCATTTTTGTGATGATGGAGAGCAGCCTAGAAATGTCAAAATAATGTCAGAGGGTAGTTGTGCAAGCAAATTGCGTGCACTTGGAGATGAATCAAGAAAATATAAGACATGGTTTTTGTGCCTAGCATGAAAAATTAACAACTGGGGTGATATGTTTTCTTAAATCATGCACAAGAAAGATGCGATATCCATTTTAAAAAGGCTTCATGGACTTTTTGCACATTGTGTAGAAAGGGAACATACTTTTAATATTTTTGCACAACATTGTTTTTTTACTCAAAATGAAAATATGAAAACGTATATAGGTGAGGAATGAGATAATAAACAATCTCCAAGTTGAACCACTCAATTTGGCCAAGAAAAGAACCATGGACATAGATTTTAGTGAACCTGGGCAATTTTGGTTAATTTTAGTGAAAATTGCATAAGTTGAAGACTTGGAATATTTGATACAAGAAAATGGAGGCAAATTTAAAATTTTTGAGATGTGAGTATTATTAGTACCATGGAAATATTTGTACATCAAGTCTCACTTTTTCAAATGGGAACTCGTACGAGTTTTTGACTGCATTTTTCTAAGTCCTCTCATGTACATTTGTACTCTATTTTTAACATTATACTTGGAAATTTCAAGAAATTAATACGAATTCAACATTTTTAGTGAATTTTTGTAAACCCTAGGAATATAAAGGGTTGCATTTTGAATTTGAACAATTAATATATTTTGAAGGCCAAAATCCAATGAGCTCAAGCATAAATATGAAGTTTGTGAATAAAAAAAGGGCCTTTGGCTCTCTTTTGATTTGGGGATTTTGTAATGTTTCTTTCCATGGTATCCAGAGACATGTTCATAGGTTTTGTGAATATAATAAGGCTCGAGAGCATTGGCATTGACCCAAACAAAGTTGTAGATAATTTGGTGAATGTATTTGGTGTAATTGTTTTTACGACAATATACTACCTACATGTAATTCCCATTTTAATTAATGCATTTGTATATTTGTGGTTACTGTGAGTGCTTTCAGTATGTGACTTTGATTTTTAGGCCATAAAAACTGCATCAAAATATCTGAACAACCCAGCAAGATATTGAGTAGGTCTGGTCAAGCTCATGATAAAAATAGTGCATGGTTTTTCTTTGTTTCACACATAAAACTATTAATTATTCTATTTAGGATATAAAAAATCTATTAAACTCAAATAATGTTTTTAACATGTATGTTCTTGATTACATTTAGATATGAACTTGCACAAAATGGGCACTGTAAACATAATGGAATCTAAACTTATGATTACAATAGTGAGAATTGTGATTATGCTCATTCAAATTTATATATCATCATATCCTTACTACTTTGTTCTCTAAATTGATCATTCCCTTTTTCTTGATTCTATGTGTCTTTAGCTATCATGTACTATTTCACTTTCTTCTTGTTGTTTCTAGTAATGTTCATTAGGGTCCTAGCCTAACCCCCTTACTTAGATACTTTATTAATGTATGAGACCACATTCCTTGAATAAGGCTCATTAAATAGTTATTTTATTAATAAGGACCAAATTAGCTCATTGGCCCTCATTATAAGTGGTCCCATAGGTAGTTAAATTTCTTTAGGGATAGCTAGATATTGAATAGAAGGTTATGCAATGTTTTGTCAAGAGTTGTTGTTGTATTTGAAATTTTCTCTAGGTGGTTGCACTCTTGAAGAGGCAAGTGAACATAACTCTCTATTTTTTATTATCAAGAGATATTTCTTAGGGTTTATCTATTTTCTCTTGTGTTATTTGGTTTTGCACTACATTTTATGTGAATGCTTTGAAGTTTTGGGGTTAAGTACAATACAAGTGGTATCAAACATCTTTCTTGGGCACAAAGTGGGAATTTTTTCTTTTGCATATTTTTGATAGAAAAAAGAGGCCAACATAATTCAGGTTGATTTCTAAAACTTTATATGCAAAATTTGAAGAAACCAGTTGTATATTTGAATTCCTTTATAAAATACCCAATTTTAAGACAAAAAGAATCCAAAATGGACTCCAGGAAGTGGAGATATCATTGATTTAAAATGAACCTTTTTTTAGGTTTTTTTGGTGACAACCATGAATTTCATAGATTGGATATATTTCAGTAAAAAAATGTAAGTAAATTTAAATAAGTTGTTGCATTTCATAGTTGGGGTCATAAAAACCAATTTGAGACATATAATAGAAGTTGTGATCATTTTACATTTTCTTCCTCAAACCCTACCTTGAACAATTAAGTTATTTTATGGTGAATTTAAGAGATTTTTTTTGGGTCAACAATCTCCTAAATTTTTGAATTTTTGTTTAGATATGTGTTCAGGCATATTTAAATAACATAGTGATCTATCATTCAGTAGGTAAAAATGTAGTTGGGGAGGAATACATGTAGGAAATAGAAGTGAAATCACATTGTTGGAAACCCTTGTAACCCCTATTGGTACCCCTTCGAGTAGTGTTGCATCAGATAGTACTTGTATATGAGATTTAACTTCTTTGTACTCTTGGGTATATAGGAAGTCCTCTAGGTATACCTAAAACTAGTTTTAGATAAGCTAATCGTTCATCTTGTTGCAATAGTACACTAAGAATAACACTTGAGGAAATTATCTCTAGTACCTAGGTAGTCGAGTAGTATAACTAATGGCACGATTGAGCCTCCTTAGTTAGTTCCACGAGATATTGGTCTAAGTACTACTATTGGAACTTGCAAGTATATCAGAGAGATATAACACCAAACACTCCTTTGTTCTCAAGACCCGATCCCCTTTTTCTATGAGCTCACCTATGGTGGAGTCCTATAAATCACCTTATACCAAATCCATAGAAAATATGGCCACCTATTATACTATTGGCAGATTATATCAAATGGATGCTCAATACACGAGTCTTAATAACTAGCTTCAATAAATTCAATAAATCATAAGCAGTTGGGATCATACATTGGATAATAAGTTGGACATATTAGATAAAATTTTGACTAGGAAGTGGGAACCTATGACATCTCAAGGCATACCAGAAGAAGCACACTATACTACAGATGAGCCACACCATAAAGAAAATTATAACTTAGGGATATTTGTCCACCCACAACCCTTCAGGTCTACGCAACTATAGACTAATGGATAATAAAATATGGAACCATTCTCCTAAGGTGGACCTAAAAAATTTTCATGGTTCTAATCCATTAGGATGGGTCACCTAGATGGAACTTTAATTTTCCCTCCAAGGCATTATTGATGACATGATGAAACTTAGGGTGGGAATCTTGTATCTATATCTAGAATGATGGCAATAGTGGGAATGGAATAAAAAATCCTATGCCAGCTACATTGCACGAAGTTGCTTTGTTAAATATATCCATGCATGTTTTGAGAGAGATACTCACTATTTGGGGTGAATTGCCAAGTTACTCCAAATAGTCTTAGTCACAGAATTTATGGAAACCTTTGATCAATTATCCATCCATACATAGAACTTAATATATTCTTTCTATAAAGAATGTTTTATTAGTGGCATGAAAAAGGATATTCAAGCACAAGTCAAAATGCAACATTCTGCTACATGGTTGGAAGTGACTTAGAGGGCCCTAGAAGTAACTGAGACAATTATCAATGCTCAAACAAAAAAACTAGCCTTCATTCCCTGGACTCATCCTCCCCAGGGTAATTCCACAAGCACAACTCCTACTCATCCCAAGTATAAAGGTTGTCTGTAGTGGAAATGGAAGACTGTGAAATATGTGGACTCTACTATAGTTTTGGTAAAAATTATGCTCCATATCATCAATGTAAAGAAAATAAATTGTTCCAAATTGATATGACCACTCAGGCCCTAACAAAATACATAACTATCAAAGAGACGCTAGAGTTAAAGGTTGAAGACACCAACACTCAAAATTAGGAATATATTGAACCTCCATTCCCTCATGAATAACCCCTCATCTCCCTACATGCATTACTAGGAATTTTGACTCCACAAACCTTGAAAATCACATGCTACAAAAACCACTTGAAAGTCATAGTCCTAGTTGCTAGTGGCAATACTCACAATTTCATTCAAAGGAGAGTGGAAAAATAAATCTATTGTTTTGTATACCTAGTGCACAAATTTTAAATCATGATTTCCATTGGAGTTATAATCAAATGTCGGGGTAGATTCGAAAATGTCAAACTCCATATGGGATACTATTAGCTCAAAACCGATCTATTTTTCCATCGATATGGGTGGTTGTGATATAATATTGGGGGTAGAATGGCTATACCTATTGGGGCCAGTCACCATGGATTTCAAATAACTCTATATGAGTTTCACTAAAGAAGTTCATGTACTCACTCTTCGACGGCTTTAGACACGCTCTCCTAAAATAGTCTTCTCTCATTGTATGAAGAATTTATTAAATAAAGGCCACTCTAGATTTATTTCCAAATTTAATGCCATACAGGTTATGGTTATTCTGACACAAGAAAACCACCCAAACTTGCAGTTGGTCCTTGAAAAAAATCATCAAGTATTTGATACACCAAAGGATTTATCCCTTTCTCAAGGAGCATGACCATTGAATTCCACTAATTGTAGGAAGTCAACCAACAAATGTACATTCTTATTGAAACCCTTTTGCAAAAGATAATGGAATATAAAAGATCATTCAAGAACCATTGGAGGAAGGGGTAATACATCCTAGTACCAACCCTTACTCATCATCTATAGTCATGGTGTTAAATAAGGAAGGAAATTGGTGCATGTGTCCTCATTTTAGGGCTCTTAATAAGTTGATAATCAAGGAAAAATTTCCCATCCTAGTTATTGACGATCTCCTGGATAAACTTCACAGAACAAAGGTTTTTTACTAAGCTTGATCTGCATTCAAGATACCAAAGAACATTGGTTGTGCCATCACACAATTAAGGAAGTATTGATCTAGTGTAAATATATGCGACCAAAAGATACCACTTGGGATTCTACAAAAAATTCCTCACCTTCAAGCTTGAGGACGACACTGCTTTCAAAGGGGGAGGGCATGTTAGGGTCATACCCTGACCACCTTCCTTAGATACTTTATTAATGTATGAGGCCAACTTACTTGAACGAGGTCCATTAATAGTTATTTAATAGTCACTCATTGTAAAAAGTGTCCTCTTTATTAATAAAACCCAAATTAGTTAGTCAATGCTCATTATAAGTGGGTTGTCGGTAGTTAAGATTCTCTATGGATAGTTATATATTGAGTAGAAGGTTATGTAATGTTTTTTCAAAAGTTGTTATTATATTTGGATCTTTTCTCTATGAGGTTACCCCCTTGAAGAGGAAAGTGAACATAGATCTCTCTCTCTCTCTCTTTTTTATCAAGAGATATTTCTCAGGGTTTATTTATTTTCTCTTGTGTTGTTTGCTTTTGTGCTACATTTTATGTGAATGCTCTAAATTTTTGGGGTTAAGTACATTACAATGTTGAAATCTATTTGACATTGATTTTTTTATTACCTTGGATATGAAATATGGTTTGAAACGTTTGGATGTTGAATTTTTGGAGCAATAGTTTTGATGCTTGGGTGGGATACTTAAGAAACTATGAGGAAGGTAAGACAAATGTTTTTACCCTCATATCCATGAACTAGGGAGTGCTCTAACATCCACTATTGTAGTTTATTTTACATGGTTTGAGAGATAATGTAAATAATCAATATCCTTAATAATAATTTTGGCTTTCTTTTTGTATTGATCTAAGGAAACTCCTAATCATAGACATCTTATCCTAAATAATCAGTGATAGACACCGTGATATTAGATTTGCATGTTCCTAGAGGTTCATAAATATAACAGGTTTTCTTCTGGGTTCTTATAGTGTTTTGATATAATTTTTGTTCTTTGGAAATGACCTCAAGGTGTGCTAGATTTTTTTTTTGCTAATGGGATCTACAACTAACATACCAAATATGATTGGGATTTTAAAGGGCATTGATTCCCATGATTAAGCATGCTTTGTGATATGATTGAGATATGAATCCAATATGCATTCCTTGTTCATCATATGGATACAAAAAATAAATTTTATTTTATATGGGTGGCCACAAAATTGTCCTCTTGTTATTTTCAAAGCTTTATATTAGGATATTTAACACTTTAAAATTCTTCCAAAGAAGAAAATTGTGGATGTTTTTTTATGGAAATTTATTTCTTTTTAACGTGCATATAACTAGTTGGTTGGACTCTCAATATTTGAAACCTTGATGAAGTTTATTAATAAACCAAGAGAAGTGAGCATTAGAATGTGGATGAAAAGTGTGAAATCCATTCTTATAAACACAAATTGGATTTTTTTATTTTTTATATAATATAATTAAAATAAATAAATAAATACTAAACATTCATTAAGATTTTTTTTCCAAGAAAAAAATAAATTTCTATTCTAGTTTAGAACAAAAACCATATTCTTTAGGTGCTTGAAGCACATTACAAATACAATGTAGATATAGTTGAATAATACATTCACAAGAATAAAATTACATAATTAATGTACATGTTATTTCTTACCCTTTATGATCTGTAAACTTTTGTGGATATTGCACTAGAACCGTTCCTTACAATAGATTTGATAAATAAAACTGAAATCTACACTATGAAGGTTAAATTCCTTTATATTCCATAATATTTAGTTATCGATTTTCTGCATATGCATGAAATAGATAAAATGCGGAAAATAGAGAACAATAAAGTACAATCACACAACATCCACAATATAGCACACATATTTTCTCTAGGAAACCCTTACAGGAGAAAACCCAACTAGAAGGTGAGGTTGCTCTGCTCTCTTTTCCCTGGACCTATGAAAATAATGCAAGTACAAAGGAGGATGCACTCTTTATGGAGTTACTTGAGACATGTGGTCTGTTAGGATGCAACAAAACATTAACCCCCTCTATTATTCTCTTTAATTCCCCACTCCGAGTTGCTCTGCTCAACTATGGAAAATAATACAATAGTATAGAATGGAATCCTTTCTCCTCCTAATGGATCGATATTTAACATAGACCGATAGCCATCTAGGGGTAGGGTTTTTACTTCCTCTACCTTAAATTTTGATAAGGTTTTGGAACTTATATAATTTTATTTGAAAATCCACTACATGGATAACCCCACATATCTAAGTAATGGAGGATGACGTGGCATCCACTTGCACCATGGTGATCAACATGGTAGGTCAACTTGTAGAATGCATAACTTTCTCATACGAACTCTGATTGATAGACGGTCTGCACTGTTGGAAAGGTATTGATGTGTAGAATATAAAATATTCCTTCATAGTAAGGTTTGGACCAAAACAATTGTCGTTTGATGCCTTAAAATGGATTTAGAATATTTCAGACGATTTTTTGGACCCAAATTTCCATATTTGAACTAGCCTCCTGTTGTGGTGGGAAATCCCCCTACTGACTAGCATTTAGGGTTATATTATGCATGCAGATAAGACCGAAAGAATCCTACTTTCTACCGTCGTCCCAGACCTAATCCCCATTTATYTTAAGAAAATACATGGTTAAACGAACATACCTGGTTCCRGACRTTTGATGTCGATCCTTCTTTACGCTTGATCRCTTGTTAGTAGCTATCCTCCCAAGACTGACCTGCATACAAAACAAGCAACAAACTCTACATGCATTTGTTCTACARATTAATGGGTTAGAGATTCAAACATATATTCACTAAACTATGAAGAACTCATATAGTGGGACGGGAAAARCATTTCTTTATTATTAACTTTAATGAATCAACTTACAATGTCGAGACCCGCCACCGCTCCGCAAACCTGATCCTGGGATCCTCTTCAAATGTCCTCCAACTTMTTTTCTCTGTATCTCTCTTTACACAAGGATGGMTAAAGGGTTGGGACAATGGGAATGTGAAATTGGGTAGAGTTTCTTTACTATTATTCTCCTTCTCMAAATGGGACCCCTAACCCTTCTTTTATAGGCTAGAAGAAGCTAGGTATTTGGACAAACCCTCGGCCATGCATGRCCGGGAGTTTCAGTTAACTCACCCAAAGATATGTGTTTCGTCGACAAMTTTCCCTTTTTYGTGCTTTTGTAGGTACATGCRGGTTGTTTGAGGTCAGCTAGCATGTACATGTGTGCARTAATGGAGTAGGGTGCGTGGGCCCTTATAAAAGAGGTTTTTTAAAGAGATGTTCAACAGTGTTTTGGAAAAGAAGGAATCTGAGATGGCTTGATGCCAGGTAAGCATGTCTGGTGCAAATTAGGGTTATAACAKATGCCCCCTAATGTGTGAGGTCAAAAGAGCATCTGATGGCTAAAATACATTACCAATATTTACTGATGTGCCGAACAGGTGAGCCCAGGGACCAGGAAYCGAGAGGCGCCGTCTGCAAAATAAMAAATGTCTCACCGAGGCGGGCATACCCATGCTTGGGATAAAATAGAATCATGGCTACCAATCAAATACACTGTAGATCCATGTCATAMAACTATATAAAGTGTAGCCATGAACAATACACAACGGAGATACATCTCGAAATMWAAAAGATATACATGTAGCGTACCCATCTTCTTAGAAGCTGACAAGGCCTGATGGCTGGAGATGAGGTCTTTAGAGCTCGAGCAACAACTTCAAAATATTCAAAACTYGGGTAGGAGTGTAATATGAGTGTACGAMTTCACTACCCAGAGGTCTTMRATGGCTCATTGGTCATGGACTAGACAATCATGATGATTAGACTGAAGGCTTCATTGATTCCGAACAAGAACTTGATTGGACATTCAGGATGGCCGGGTATGAGGGMAAGAGACAAACTGTAGAGGGGMTGACTCARGCTTGGTGACAAACTTCCCTTGTACAACAACATGAAAAATGATGAGACTCAGGCAGCATGGCATTGACATAAGTTTACGAGGCAGGAGGCGACACAAACTCTCCATATGTTTGTAAGAATAACCAAATGGAGGAGGACACAACTCTATGTAGCGAGAAAAACTTCCTAAAGTCATATTACATCCYAGGGTTTGATGAACAAATGGACATATGTTCTTTATCCAAGGGAGACTCATTATGYTGCTAATAAAAAAAAAAACTTTTCCCTTCCTCTTTTTGGGGTATATTTGATTTTTTTTTTGTCTTTTTCAATGATTTTGGAAAAAYGAATAAAGGAATGTTATGTTACAATGGAGGAATGAGTTTTACAAACATACAAGTTCAAGGTGCAAGGAAAAGACTGATGTTCAAAATAATGATACTCAGGAAAAATCCTCTAGGGGCCAAGGGTGTTAAGACGCAGAAGCAAAGTGCTACAAGGATGGCGTATAAGGTATGMAAACACGATTAACAAAACACACAATGGTAACGTCCTTCGATGTAAGTTTAACAAGCCCAGAGAAGGTAAGATCAATGTTTTTTCATATTTAGAGAGTCTGAAAAGAYGTAAAAGGAGACTCCATTGGGGTACCTTTTTCGAAGGTAGTCTAGTCGGATCRAAAAAGGGGTAAACTAGCATTCAAAACCATTTTAACGAGTGTGATAAAGACAAGATCGCTTGACCATTTTTTCATTTTTAAGGAGTCTGAAAAAATCTTAACTATGGACTCYSTCAGGAATGTTCTTCTGGACCATTTTAACGAGTGTGAAAGAATAAGGTCACTTGGTGATCTTTTCAATTTTAGGGATTTTGAAAAGAGCTTAACTATGGACTCCGAGGGGGTTCCTTTTTCGTAAATTTAGTCCCTCAGGCCCAAAAAAGGGTTAAAATGATACATGAGAGTACTCTTCTAGAGAACTGAAGTTCCATAGAGTATACCTTTGTTTGTACAGTTGACTGTTCAGACCGAAAATGGGGTAAACTACCGCCGGACATATGTGACTTCAAATTTCAATTTAATGAGCGTGAAAGGCCACGAGATCGCTCGACAATATTTTCATGTTTAAAGGGTCTGAAAAGGGCTTAAAAGAAGACCCGTAGAGGTTACTTTTCTCAGTTAATCTGGATGATATCGAAAAGCATAAATGCAATCTCGTCGAATGTTGCTTTCGGATCTCAAAGCAAGCTTGAAAAACAAAAAAGTTAGCTCATGACTGACACTTTGTGGGTCGATGCTGGGTATCTCCTCAGGGGAGTTGTATGCTCCGACGAAAACATTGTCTATGATGCTAGGGGTTCTGGAGATATTTATCGGTATGGTTTCAATGATGGTTTCCATATTACCCTCAACATAGTTCTCATGTGTGGCTAAGGGATTAATAGGACAAGACCTATCTCCAGTCATAGTCAAGGTGAATTCTTCAGCTTAGATTCTACTTAAATCTGGGAGGAAGTAAGATCTGTGATGAAGATCGTCCCAAGGTTTGTCTAGGCTAGTCATTGCCTCAATGATTGCTTCGTCGGAGGGAAAGACTAAGTCTAATGAATCGGTGTTAGTGAGAGAACCTTGAGCCCAAATAGGCTCTAGAGTTGGATCTAACTCTTGTGCAGGAGTTGGATCTGTGTCGACTGAATCTTGCTGGACTAAAGAGTACACTACTTTAGCTGTGGACAAGGGCATGGACATGCCCGAATTCCCTGTCCCCTCCATCATGGTCGATGGGGAAGGAAGAATCCATGGATTGGTGAAGTAAGTCATGCGAAACGACGAAACTTGGAAAATCTCAACCTTATGGTGGTCGGATATGAACTTGACATCGCCTTGAGGGGGTGGGTAATCGAAGGTACCCATCAAATATGGGCACAAACCAACCCCTACATTGACTACACCTGGTTGAGGATTATCAATCATTGGGACCGCAGACACCCCCAATGAAGGGTCAAATTTGGAGAAAGATAATTGATCAATGGTCAGAATCCGGTCCTCGTGTGGAAACAACAAGACCCAAAAAACTGTGGCAATCACTGCTTGCATGGCATAAGTCCAACTCCTTCCTAACAAAATATTGTAGTCGAGAGACATGTTGACTACCTCTACCTCAACACACATGGTCTTCCCTCCCAATTGCACAGGAAAAGAGGGAATGATACCATGTGGTCAGAATGAATGATCGTTGAAAGAAGTGAGAAGAGTGATTGACAGAGACAAAATGGGCTGGCCAATGGAATTCCAACATGTCAATGACATAACGCATGTCGAGGCACCCTCATCAACCACCGTGCGAAAAATATTTTGAGTAAAATGTTTCGTGGGGTGAGCCACTACTATCTGAAATGCTATGTGGTACGGTAGACGAGGTTTTAAATAGGTTGTATCCAGCATAATGGTACTTGGATTTCGAGTCTTGATCGATCCTAGAGAGGTTAACAAAGATTTCCTCTGGGAAGGGAAGTTTTGGAGGACCTCCAAAGAGGACATCACACAAGGGGTTTGTGATAAATCCTCCACCACAGAATAGTTTTCGGCGGCCCTTACATTTGGGTTGTGAGAATCTTTTTTGGACGTGCCTTTGGGGATGCATGTCATTGTTTTGCCCAACGTCTTCTCAATCTGTAGAGGAAGAGATGGGAGTTTGGCTTCTTTTCCCTTCTCATAAGTGCTTGGTTTACTATAGTCATGCACTCTAGTCGATATAAAAGCATCACCCTTCACCATATATGCATTTGCGGATGCAGGGTTGTTCGAAGACAGAGAGGGTCCTTGGATTCCCCCTTCTGTGCTTTCAGAGGCTTGGGTTATATTTTTCCCATGTTGAAATGGATTGGTTAACACAACAGGTTGTTGCTGCGTCACAAACTTTTGGGCTTCTGCAAGAAGAGGACATAGATGGGTCGGGTGGTCTTCTGCACACAATTTGCATGGATACCTCACCTTCCATTTCTTAGTGTTGTCCCCGCCATCATTATCAGTAGGTTTTTTATCTCCCTTACCCTTCTTTTCGTTGTTTTTTCTTTCCTTCAAGCTGCTGGGTGGCCTTTGGATTAGCCAATTGCATTGTGTGTACATCCGATGTTTTGGTAGGGGGAGCAGCCAAAGCAGTAGTTTGGCTGGCCACTGTGTGTTGTATAAACAACTACTGCAACTGCTTCATCAATTGCTCAGTGGGATTTGTTTGTGATAAACCAACAATACCATCGGCATGTGGTCCATCTCTCTATCTGGTTTTATCAAGTATTGAGCATGGTGCATCTAGCAAGATCTTGTATAATAAACTGGTCTGAGAATAGATTAACTCAAGTTATTGAGCTCTCATGATGGCGTCTTCTTCGGAAAATACTCCCGACGTCATGACGTCTTTGGATAATTGTGGGACCAAAGACTTAAGGAACCAATCGAGCAGGAATGCTGGTGGGACTGGTACCTTAATTAAACTCTTTCAGTGTCTCCATTCTCGGATGTGATCAGAGATATGGTCCACTTTTATTTGTGAGAAATTGGCTAGCAATTCGGTGCCAACGTCATATCTCACAGGTAATTGGAAATGGTTTAGGAAAGCCATCGCCAGTTCACCGAAGGAAGAGTATCTTGAGCGATCGAGCTCAATGTACCATTTCGCGACACTCCCAATGAGAGTACATTGAAACAATTGCAATTGTACAGAGTCGTCTTTCAATGAGTTAGATGAGCACCAAAGCTGGAAGGTAGTCACATGATATTCTGGATCTTCGTTAGGCTTGGCTTCAAACTTTGGGATGTCCGAAGGAAACTTCGTCATGATAGGAGGCCAATGCGAATCATGACAGATAGTTTCATTCAACAACCTTTTCAAGTCTGGCAAATGCAAGGTTGCCAGGAAGGGTAGTTTGGGTTGTTGGTGATAACCTAGGAAAAAGGCACCTGGAGTTTGGCTGGCACCAGGTTGCCAGGAAAAGTTCGGCTGCTGGCCTGGGTTTTGGTAAAAACCATGGCCATGGCCATCGTGTGGATTTTTCATGTGAGGAGACGTCATCGGATGATTTCCGAAATAGGACATAGATGGTTGGGCATGCATTACATTCGAAGGACTTTGGGAAGGGTTTCCCCATGTTGGTCCTGTGGGGATAGGCATAGTACTTTGTTCGGGGTTCCATTAATTGTGAAAATAATTACCCCAGATCGACATTCCTGATGAGGGAACAGATCCTTGCCAAGAATTCCAAGGCCCTGATGCGGAAGAAGTTCCTGGTTGTGCCCCCTGTGCAGGAATAGTACCCTGCATAGGAATAGGTTGTCCGAAACTGGGGTTTCCCCCAGTTGGGAAAGTAGCTAACGAAAATGCATTGTTACCAAATGCACCAAACAAAGAAAATGGTTTCGAACCTACTGGCATATTATGTGAAGGTGGTCCTTGACTCCCCGCTCCAAGTAAACTATGGTGTGCTGGTGGCTCGACAAATTGTTGATGCGTGCCACCGAGCGAAGGGGATGAAGGAGATATATGACCTCCCCCGTAAGGGAAAGAATTAAAAGGAGTAGGAGTGCCCCCCATGTGTCCTTGCAGAGGAGCGTTAGAGCTCCCTGCCCCCAGACCTGAAGTCTGTGAAGTGGAGTAGGAAAGTACATGACTTGTACCTGAACTAGGCATCCCGTATGAGAACGGAGGGCCTGTCGCACTTGGTAGGAAAGGGGTTGTGGCTACCGCAAGAGACGAGATCAGACCACTGTGCGATGTAGAGGCGGTCGAGACCATGGTGGCTCGGACCGGTGACGGTGGGTTAGGAGGTGGAAACTCTCCCGTGGTGACAATCGAAGTGGGAATTGAAGAATTCCCAGAAAGAGTAACATCATTTGTTTCCATTGTTGCGTGCAACACTGTCTGGAACTCGTAAGGGTGAATCGGTATGATGATGGGTGCCAAAATATCAGTGGTTGAGGTTTCAAGTGGACCAAGAGCTTGCGCTCCAAAGTCTAAAATAGTTGATTCCTTCGGATGTTGGCCGGGTACAATTTTGTGTGACCCGGTTGCTTCAAAAGACCCTTGTTGGTCTATCTTTCACCTTAGTGGTGGCGGGGGTGGCTCCAATGTAACCGGTGATAGGCCCTGAAGCCTTCGTGACCGGTGGAGCTCATGATCCTCCATTGTGTGAGAAGATCAAAGACACTCTAGGGCAGTCTAACCATTCAAAAACAACATGCACTAAAAAGTCCCTACAAGATAAGACAAGCAAACACTAAACTAATTGGAAGAACAGTTACAACAACCAACACTAGATCAACTTACTGGTGCAAGTGCAACTTGAACACGGAAGCACCCTCCAGGTATAATCTACAAAGTGTGGCCCGATGTCTGTCCTAGGTACCGTGGTATACCCCCGCAGTCCCCTATGTATGTCCCTAAAAAGATAAGCAACTAGGTTGCCAACGTGTGAACAGTTACCAGGCGGGTATAGTCGAAAGTCGGGTAGACCACAATGAGCAGGGTATCGAGCCCAAAACCTATCAAGGGTATTGAAAGAAAATGGTCCAGAAGACAACTGAGGACCTCGAATAGATTCGAGACCCACGAAGCCCCGTGGCAAATGCAATCGACGGAATCCCAAAACAAGCCCTCTATATGTGTTCTCCACTACGATTGGTCCAACTTTGGAGGGGTTATCTCTGCTACCATTCCGCATGCGACCTCGTGTTTATCCCCTATGTTAGAGGGGGGTCCCGAATAAATTTCACGATACTAGACTTTGACACTCCCTAACTTAGACTCCAATGTTTGATTTCAATGGCCTTGAAGAGTTTCTTCTCCAACCTAATCCAAGGCCATAATCCTGAACTAGTTGGTTAACCCTACAAACATAAAATTCTAATGAATTTTAGATTTAGCGTTAATTTTATGTCTTATCTTATGTCAGAGGTTATGAAAGTGAAACTAGTGATGTTTGAAAGACGAAAGTAAAAAAAGAAACAGAAAGCTGGAAACAAAAACCTTCACTTAACGCAAATTTTCAACAACTTTTCAATTTTTTTTTTTTTTTTTTAAGATCTTCTTAACAACAAACTCAAAGCAGGATTTCACTCGACTACGAGCTACTTACGGTCTAAGTAAACTATCAATAACTTATGAAAGAAAATACTTTTCCCTGGTTACTAATGCAAAACAACACTTTTCAACCAAACAAAGAAATGAAAGATTTTTATTTTATTTTATTTGAATGCTCACAAAACAAAAAGGAAAAATATCAACAAGTCAAAAACAAAGAAAAACTTCTGGCCTAATCACACATCACAAAGAATCACTTCAAGAAATCACACACTAGCAACTTAAAAAAGGACTCTTATACTTGTCTAAAAACCCTAAAGAAAATTTTGATGAAAACTTTTAAATGAAAAAAGAAAGCTATGGCTGAGATCAAACCTAAGCTACTGACTACTAGGACAGAGATTCGAAAAACCTGAGAGGTATAACTCTTGTCAAGGGAAAAGATGACTGCCTCACCCTCAACAAAAACTATCCTTCACAAGCACACTGTTGACAATTCAACAACAAGCGTGTGCACGTGGGCTGTGTAGAGCCAGAGGGTGTGTACATGCGTGTTGGCCTTATACAAGCCGTGTGTATCTCTAAAAATCCGAAACAAATAAAAACAGACAATCCAAACCAGGAAGAGACCACTAGTACTGAGAACCAGGATCTCTTGAAGTCTTAGACACTTTCTTTAACAGAAAAAAGAAAACAATGTAAGGAAAAAATTGTAAAACAAACCAATCTAAGATGGACCCTAAGCTATAGACGACAAACAACCAAGACTAGAAAGAGTTCCAGAAAACCCCTGAGAATGACTGATTCTGACAGGGAAGAGGATGACTGCCTCAAAAATTTTCTGGAATCATACACGCTACTGTTACTTCTTCAGCTAGCATTTACACGCATGCTGTAAGAAAGTAGGGTGCGAGTACATGCGTCCAGACCTTATGCAGGCCACATGTACCTCTGTGGGTCTCGAAAAAATATAGTCAAGCAAAAAAACAAAGATAGTTGGTATGGAAGACCAGAATCTCTGTTAGCTCAGACTTTGCAGAAACTTCAAAAAATAGGAAAGAAAACTAGTCTTTTAAAAATACCCAAAAATATTCCCAGGAACCCTAGAGACTTCCCCAGTATGGTCACCAATTTTGTTGTGGTGGGAAATCCCCCTACGGACTGGAATTTAGGGCTATATTATGCATGCATATAAGACCGAACGAATCCTACTTTCTACCATCGTCCCAGACCTAATCCCCATTTATTTTAAGCAAATACATGGTTAAACGAACATACCTGGTTCCAGACGTTCGATGTCGATCCTTCTTCACGCTTGATCACTTGTTAGAAGCTATCCTCCCAAGACTGACCTGCATACAAAACAAGCAACAGTCTCTACATGCATTTGTTCTACAGATTAATGGGTTAGAGATTCAAACATATATTCACTAAACTATGAAGAACTCATATAGTGGGACAGGAAAAGCATTTCTTTATTATTAACTTTAATGAATCAACTTACAATGTCGAGACCACCCATCCCTCCGTGAACTTGATTTTGGGCTCCTCTTCAAATGTCCTCCAACTTCTTTGCTCTGTATCTCTCTTTACATAAGGATGACTAAAGGGTTGGGACAATGGGAATGTGCAATTGGGTAGAGTTTCTTTACTATTATTCTCCTTCTCCAAATGGGACCCCTAACCCTTCTTTTATAGGCTAGAAGAAGCTAGGTAATTGGACGAACCCTTGGCCATGCATAGCCGGGAGTTTCAGTTAACTCACCCAAAGTTGTGTGTTCCATCGACAAATTTCATTTTTTCATGCTTTTGTAGGTACACGCAGGCTGTTTGAGGTCAGCTAGCGTGTACACACATGCAGTAATGGAGTAGGGCATGTGGGCCCTTATAAAAGAGGTTTTTTATAGAGTTGTTCAACAATGTTTTGGCAAAGAAGGAATCTGAGATGGAACGATGCCAGGTAAGCATGTCTGGTGCAAATTAGGGTTATAACACCTTCGAAATGGCAATGCAAGCTAATTCCTCCAATGTTTCTACCAAGAAAGTACTGATATAGATAAAAAATAATATAATGATCCAATATGATCATAAATCCCCATTTAGGGATTCTTTTGGTCTGCAAAACATTTACTAAATGAGGTGAGAATTTTTCCTCTACCTTCTCCCTGGAGTACCACTTTTCCTTTTGACACAGACCTCCACCTCAGCAGGGTCCTCTGACCTCCTGGTCTTTGGATATTCAAATTCTCAAGCCGAAATGGATTCTCGACCCCTGATGGAACCTTCAACACTTAATGACCACAGGTCCTTTTCTAAGCCCCGCCTGCGTGAACATGCACTTAGACGCGAGCCTCCACTCCTCATGACCACCGACATGACCACAACCTTAACACAAATGGTGCGTCAGGTTTCACAATGTTGGGACTTTGTAAAGTGATTTTTCTCGCTTTTCTCGATACCCGAAATGCCGAAATTTCTTCTCCACAGATCAACGGTCTTGGTTCTCCCATGATCTGATGGTCCAGATTGTGTCGGGATTTCTCTTATCGGATATTTGTGAAGTGGCCCTCTCCCCTTCTCCCAAAATTTGAAATTGCGATGACCGCTTATGCCAGATCGATGACCTTGATTTTCCCGTGATCCAATGCTTCAGATTCTTCCTTCTCTTATCGAGATTTCGTGACTCACGGTTCCCGAAAACAACTTTCTCCACACTCCCGACTCTTGAAATGTCGAAATTTCAGAGCACCTAATCAAAGGTTCATGCTCCTAGGGATCTAACAACTGTTATCTCTCCTGAGTTTGCAGGTGTTGAAAGACACTCGGTCTTATCCTCTCCACTGATCTACTAGCTCCAATGGTCCATGAAAAATCGGTGTTTCTCCCTCCAAGAATTTCAACCGTTCGTTCAGGCTCTCAAAGAATCCTCGCCAAATAACTTGGCGTCTTTCCTCTTGAGCTTGGTTTCTGTGAGGTGACTTCGACCCTTGTCCTTCCTTTGAACTTTCCAAGTCTCGATCCCTTCTGAGCTTGATTCTTACTGCAAACTCAAAGGTTCTAATGGATTCTTGCATGCACTCCTTGTGGATCTCACAATAATCCCTGATTATCTAAACACTTCAACTCTGTGCACTCCTTGTGACAAAATTTATTCAACCACTCACTTAGTTGGAAAAGTCTAAGACTTTGACCTAGCCTACGCACACCTTGCACGACTCTGTGCTATAATTGCACTTCTGTTGGTATAAGAAAAACTCTATCTCTCTTGATATTTTCTGAGATAAAACTTAGAATCTTATCAACGCACTCCTTGCGGACCTTCACTGCACTCCTTGCCGGAATTCTCAGAATGAGAAGAAATTTAAACTTATACTCTCCCTCTCATAGACTTCATACATTCAACATGAAATCATACAGATAAAGCATTGAAACAAATGCATAACAGAGCATATAAGAAAACTATAAACATACCATTCAATAGATGCAAACAATAACCATAAAAACACCATGAAATTGGATTAAAGCCTTGTTATATTAATTCAAGTGCTTCTGTACATGGTTCCTATAGAAACAACTATCTGCTCAAACAACTTCTACAATCTATGTTCTTCTCGACTCTCCTATGCTCTCTTGCTCTACAACTTCTACTCTTACAATGAGAATTATCATAATACAATACATCTGAGGGAGCTTTCTTGAGTCCCCCCCTCTACAACTCTAAGCTATCTTATAGAAATTAAAGACTACAACTACTTTACATTATTACATTAAATGCCTCCAACCGACAGATGAGAGCAATGCTTGAGATCTGCATTACAATCCCCAAAAAATTTAAGAGTAATTCCATCCTCACAACTATTACATTAATGTTTCATATTTAAATATTAAAACATCTTCAAAATGTGTGCTGGTGCATATCCAACTATCCTCCACTCATGCTTCCTTGCGATGCTCCTGCATCATACTCCTCTGGCGGAAAAATTCATGGACACCTATCTATGAGCTCCTACACCGTCTGTCCATGTTTTTTGATATCTGCTTCACTTTCCCAACTTGAATCCTCAATCGAGTGTCCCTTCCACTTCATCAAATATTCAAAATATGTCTTCCTTTGGGTCTTACTTCCAACTCTTTGATCAATGATCTTTTCCATCTGCGGCTTTTCAACTACAAGCATCTTCTTGACCCACTGAAATTTCTTTTGATTCTCTTCTCCTCTCGCTTCATCTGTTCTGTAAGGATACAGATCCTTACAGAACAGATGAATATGGGTGATATGCCCACATAATCTAGAAATTCTATCTCATATGCATTGGCCTCAAATTTTCTCAAAATATTACACGACCCTATCTTTTTCATCTTCAACTTGTTATGTATTCCCCTTGGGAACCTTTATTTTCTTAGATGTGCTAAGACTAAATCTCCGACTTCGAATTGAATCTCTCTCCTGTGTTGATCTGCTCTATGCTTGTATTCCTGGTTGGAACTCTGCAACCACTCTTTAATCTTACTGTGGAGCTCTTGCATCTCTGCTGCAAAATTTTCCACTCCATCACTCCTAAAATCATTCTTCTCCAAGTTTCTCAACTCAGATAATCCTCTTGGATGCATTCCATATATTATCTGAAATGGGATCTATCCCATGCTCCGGTTAGGCGAGTCATTATATGAAAATTCTGCTTGCGATTGAATCTAATCCCACTGACTATGATGTTCAATGACTAAAATCCTCAATAAGTATCCCAAACTTCAATTTACTACTTCAGTTTGTCCATTCGTATGAGGGTGATATGCTGAGCTAAAAGATAGATTCGTCCCAATATTTTTCTATAATGTTCTCCAGAAATGACCAACAAAATTGGTATCTCTGTCCGAAACAATACTCTTGGGTAAACCATGAAGTTGAACAACTTCTTTGAAAAACAAATTTGCAATGTGTGTTGCATCACTGGTTTTCTGACATGGAATGAAATGTGCCATTTTTTAGAATTTGTCGACTACCACGAAGATGGAATCACAACCTCTCTGTGTCCTTGGAATTCCTAACAAAAAATCCATGCTTACCGCATCCCACAACCTCTTTGGTATTGGCAATGGTTGATACAACCCTGTATTATGTCTTTTCCCCTTTACATGCTGACAAATTATACATCTGTTCACAAACTTCCACACATCTATCCTCATTCCTGACCAATAATACAAACTGTTCAATTGCACAAATGTTTTATCATGGTCGAAATGTCCAGGGAATCCTCCACTATGTTTTTCCTTCAAAAGGTTTTCTCTCATAGAACTCTTTGGGATACACAACTGATTTCCTTTGAATAAAAATCCATCCTGAATTAAATATTCAATCCATTGGATTTTATCTCTCAGAACAGGATTCTCGCATGCTTCATAAGCATCCTTGAAATCTGAATAATCTTTGTACATTTCCTTAAGGCTATCAAAACCTAAGGTATTCACATGAAATTCCTACAGAATAAAACATTTCCTTCTCAATGCATCAACAACCTTGTTATCATTTCCAGAAATGTGATTTATAACAAAAGTACATTTCTGCATAAATTCAACCCATTTTGCATGTTTCTATTTTAGTTTTTCCTGTCTGGTTATAAGCTGTAAGGCTTGGTTGTCGCTGTATAAAACAAACTCTTTCGTAACCAGGTAGTGCCTCCATTTATTAAATGCTTATATGACTGCATAAAACTCCTTATCATATGTGGAATAATTTCTTTTGGCATCATTTAGCTTCTCACTGAAGTATGCAACTGGTCTATTGTCTTGACTTAAGACTGCTCCAATCACGAATCCACTTGCGTCACATCTCACTTGAAATGTCTTACTAAAATCTGGTAGAGCTAGAACTAGCTGTCAAGTTATCCTCTCCTTTAACATCTTGAAACTTTTCTCCGCCTCTTCTTTCCAATGAAAATATTTATGTATTTTCTTGACTATGTCCATCATTGATGCACAAATTCCACTAAAATTTCTAATGAACTTCCTGTAAAAACTGGCTAGTCCATGGAAGCTTATGAATTCAAAGATATTCCTTAGTGATGACCACACTTTGATTGCTCTTACATTCTCAGGATCCATCTTCAACTCATTCGAAGAGATGAGAAAACCTAAATAAATAAGTTATGTCTTCATAAAAGACGACTTCTTCAGATTTATCAACAATTTCTCTTACTGCAACTGTTAAGGTCCTAACCCACACATAGGTAGATCAATGTATTCAGATGTAATAAAGGTCAATATTAATATGGCCTTTCAATAAAATAGAATAAGGCGGATGTAAGAAGACCTAATAGAATCTTCCGCTTCTAGAAGTATTTTCCTCTAGATGCTTCTTTTAATAGACATATTTAGTATAAATAAGGGTTGAGGGTATGAAAACCCTAGCTTGGATATTATTGTAACAGAGCACTGCTCGACTGGAGATTGCCCCCTCGAAGAGGCCTGTGAACATTGCTTTCTGAATCAAAGTG
>ML781244.1:59684-69877 GCA_009831015.1 Picea engelmannii | reverse complement strand
TTTATTATCTTCTGTCAATTTGCTTACATGCATAGAGCCAAAAAACCATACTTCGCATAGGATAGGAGATCTACACACACCTCACCAGATCCTCCTTCCCTGAGCTAGGTTACAACACAAAGATTCTACTTAATCTCTTACAGTCACTTGAACTTAGCCTTGCAAGTCTCACACAACATGCACAAAGCATGTACAACTATCACTTGCACTTAGCACTTGGTATCACAAACTTGCCTGCCTTTACTTACATCGCCTAGATTTCTATTTATACTTTACAAAATGGGCCTAAACATGGGTAAACCCATGGGCCAACATCCCCATACCCGTTACATAAGCCCAAAACCAAAAAATCCCTAAACAAGGGTCTACGATCCTGCGATCTTCGCTTCGACTTGCGCTCTGCCTTCTACAGCCTGTCGAAGTTCCAAAATAGGTCAAGCACGACTAAGGATCCTCAAAACTTGGTCAAGAGCCAACATGCCCCCAACATTCACCCATGAATCATCCTGAGTCACTCTGGTCTGGGTAGATATGCTTCAAAAGCCTCAAGCTTGGCTCAAGTTTCTTTGACCTATTGCTGCACCAAGGCCTCTTGTGTTACCCATGATTTTGGTCGTCATGATGATGTATTGATGATGGTGTACTCAGGCTCTTCATAAGAACTTTCTCCTGAGAAAAGTTACTTTCTTCTCTTTCCAGAAATCTCATTTTTGAAAAAGGTTCACAGGCTGCTAGTATATTTGGGTGCAAGAATGCCTGATTCTCGCAGGCTGCCTTAAGCCAGGGTGTGAACTTCTCGCACTGTGTTGAACGACTAGGGTGCGAACTCTTCCTAAAGAATGGAAAAAGATGAATTCTCGACATTTCTAGAAGGGAATCTTCTAGAAGGATGAGTTGGCATTCGAATGATTATCCTAGTACTGGATTCCCTGATATTTTGGGATTATTCTTATCCAAGTAACTAATTCATTCTCTCTTATATATTGAGGGAATTCTCATGGAAAAGGTTAAGCAAGATTCATTGGATAATTGGTGAACAAATTGTGTGAAGGACTTAGCTGAACAACAGCTTGGAGACTCTAGCAAGTCTATCAAGAGGATTTGATCTTCTTCATACAAGGATTGAGCAAGTGTGTGTGTCAGAGCCAAGGGCCATCGAAAGGAAGTTTTTGACATCAAGGCTCAGGTTGTAATCTTTACTTTCCATTAATATGATACAGTGGCATGTCCCTTTCCCATAAATCTATTTCCACTTTATTGTGTAATTCCTTGATCATACAAATAGGTTGATTGCTGAATATATTGTGCTATCTTCACTTTGGTTGGTTTGTGTTGTCTTTGTCTTGACTTCACGAGATCACCGGAGTGAACCGAGAGAAACAGAGACCCTAGGAAGCGATATAAAGGTATGTTACTTATTCCTTCCTACTAGTTGATTAATGGTCAAAACTTAGGGAAAGAGTCATGTCTTGTCCTGTTTTGTTCTAGATCTAGGTGGATCTAGGGAGATCAGTTCGTGTTTGCACCTACCGATTAGTCCGATAACAAAATTGGCGACTCCACTGGGGAACAATCCCATTTTCTTTGTGGCTTTTGATGTTTTTCTGTGGCCATTTGCTCTGGTTTTACTTTTCTCCTTTCCTATCAATCTTTGAGTCTTCAGGATATCCTGATAGACCCTCTGGGTCTAGAAGCCTTTTCTAATTTTGCTTCATTTTCCAAAATTTTGATTATGTTCAGACATTATCGCACTGCAGTTCACTGCAGCCTACGAGAATAGGTAGGGTTCGCACTCTGCCTTTAGCTTTCAGTGCGAGGTTCTCGTATCCTGCTCAAGGGTCACCTGCGAGAATCAGTGATTCTCGCACTGTGTAGTATTGCTAGCCTGCGAACTCAATTTGTCAAAAATTTGGATTTGAGTTTTGGCATCTTCAACTGCCCAGATCAGTTTAGTTTCCTCATATGAGTTTCTTGGACCATTGATTGATGCCTTTCTTGTATTTTTTTGCATGCATGAACAATCTTAGGATTTCAAGGCTCTTCTTGTCACTTTTGTCTTGACTTTTGTTTCTTGACTTTTCTTGGCAACACCATACTCTTTGATCTCAGAATCTGAGTGTGTTTGATTAGTTAAGGACTGGTGATCGGTTGAAAGTTGATTTTTCTTGGTCTTTATCATTTTCCTTGTTTGAAAAAATATTTTTTCTTATGCGATTGAAAAGACTATATTGGTTTGCTCTTTATTTTTGTTTTCATTGAAAGAGTGGATTGGGTTTGTTATCATTGCTTGTTCATTTGGATTTTGATTTTCAGTACTCTTACTGTCATAGTATGGGTCCTTTTTGAAAAGTGAAAAAAAGTTTTTCTTTCAAAAAATCATTTTTGTCTTTGAAAACATTGAAAATCAATTGGTGAAGTTATTGAAAAAGACACAATAGAGAATTGTTGTTGATTTGTGATTTGTTGTATTTGCATTTTAAAGGAAATTTTGCATTGTAGTTCAAAGTTGATCTGGAAAAAATTCTCTCTCTCCCATACATAGGATTCATTGAACGAAAAGTGCTACATTTCATTCTCATCCTTGCATTATTGGGTCAGAGTCATACAACATCAGTTTCACTTCCGTTTCCTTTGAGTAAACAACAACTCTTAATAACATTGCGTAATCATAAAATTTATCTAGTAACTCTTTTCTAGGGCTCTATTACACCAACATTTAGCTAGGTTAGAGATTTGGAGTAGGAAGAGAGATACACTCTCCAAAAGCACAAAACACACAATAACATCTTGTGTTAGGGAGTGTTAAATTCCATTTGCAACATCTTGTCTTGGGAAGCCCTTCTCACACAAGGGTCAAGCATGAGGTCGCATTGATATTGGCAGCGTTACTCACCCTGCTTTGTTGATATCAGTGTAGAGATTGCATGTATTATGGGGATCACTCGGAGGTATACCCACAATGTTGAGTGGAAGCCTTTTGAGTTGATTGCGGGCTAGATACCCTGCCCTTGCATGTGGATCAGACTGTCGACTGTTCCCCCAGGATTTATTTTTGTTGGTGGTGACCTTAGTGGCCTATATTTCTAGGTTCTTACCCAAGGTGACTGTGGAGGGGAAAGTCTTCATGGTACCTGGAATTGACGTTGACCAAACTCACTCAGGCTCCTTAGAGGGTATACCCACGATTATGTGTGGGAGCTTTCACCAGGGTGTAAGTCCGTTAAGCAGGTCATCAGCGTAACTTTTCCACCCTAGCCCAGCCCCTTCTCATCTTGTTGTTGTGACGTTGGATTTCATCACCAACTAGTGGCTTCAAAATTAGAAGGTCTTGTTTGTTTGGTGTTGCTTCCTAGATTTTGTTTACTAGCGCGTGTTGTCTGTTTCTCGAAGTTGACCATAGGATTTTCTTCACAAAGTTCGTCGCTCATTTACAATAGCTCCTCCACGTCATTCCCATAGAATGCAGGGTTTATCTCTAGAGCATTTGGAAGGTTCTCAACCCTTTCCCACAAGCACACCTGGAGGTTCTCCTCGGTAGACTGAAGTCCCAGTCGTCACCACACCACAAGTGGAACGCACTGACTCTATAGAACATTTTTGAATTACTAATACTCGAGAGGACTTTCAACGCCACCTTGATTCTGAGCGACCATTTATGCGACTGAATTCTTCTGGAGAATTAGTTGTTACCTCTTCTGGATCACCAGTTGGACCTTTTCCTAGTATAAAAGGCCAAGATCTTTTTTGTTCTATAGGTGTTTTTCAACGTGACCTTTTTGGTCCAGGTTCACCTGTGATTTCTGAAATTAATCCTCCTGTGATTTTTGAGATCTCTAGTCTAGAGACAGTACTGTTGACTACTGCTTATCACTTTATTGTCCCTACCGAAATGGCCCATCTCGCAACTACTACGAGTGTTCCAACCGAGTTTCCTACGGTTAGTCTTGCTCCCATCAACACACCGCGAATGCCCAATGTCACTCTGACACTGCCACCTGGATACCGTGCATTGAGTGCTTCCATTCCTACTCCTACGCAAACTCCATCCGGCTCTCCTAGTGGTCCTTCTTCTTCTGGGCATTTTCTTCCCGGTTTTGTCCCAACACTCCCTCAATTTCCTTTTGGAGGACCTCCTTCGTCTTCTACTTGAAATCCTAATCCTAGTGGCGCTATTCTGTCATTCACTCCAACTTATCAGTTTTCGGTTGGTGGACAATCTCATCAAGGTAGTATAACTCAACCTCCTCTTAGTTGGAAAATGCCAATTGGAACATTACCCTCAATTGGTACACCACCTTCAATGGGAGGAGCCATCCCACCTTATGGGCAGAACATACCTCCATCCTTTGCCCAGTATTGGAATCAATTGATACAAAATCCTCCTCAATCGACTAGGGGGTAGTAGTTTCCAGCTGCATCCGTAACGCCCCCTAGCATGGGCCAACCATATCTAGGTTCATTTAATCCCATTTGGGGGTTGAATGCTAAAACTCAAGCCCCTGTTCTAGGGTATAATCCACTGAGCTACTATCCTATCCACCCACCATCGAATATGCCTGGATCTTCAAATTATATGCAGACTTCTTATGGTCCTACTGGTTTGCCGACAGGGCTTCCACCCCAAAGTCACCAGTACCCACAGGTGAATCGACAGTTACCCTTTCTCTCCAGTTTGTATCTTCCGAATTTGTCAAGGATTTTAAATGATCCTATTCGTCACTCTCCCCAATGGCCTGTTATCCCAGCCAATCTTCCATTGGACATTCCCAAATTTGAAGGCAAAGTGGGAGAGGACCCAAAAAATCACGTTATGACTTTTCAACTATGGTGTTCATCCAACTCGTTGATGGATGACTCTATTCGTTTACATCTTTTTCAATGAACCCTTACTGGTTATGCTGCGAAGTGGTATATTGAATTACCACGAGGTTTCTTCTCTGATTTTAACACCCTAGCTATGGCTTTCCTTATGCATTACCAGTTACCGATCTGTTATGACACAGGGACTGAGATTTTGACTTCCTTCAAACAGACTAAAGGCACTCATATATTTGATCACATCCATGAGTGGCGAAGGAGACGATGTCTCATTAAACTTGAGATCCCCGATCAGTTACTGGCAGAATGGTTTATAAAATCATTTGTGAACGAAATTGGTAAGGACATTGCCATGGGGGGCGTAGTCACGGAAGAGCAGGCTATAAGTCATGCTCAATATCTTGGCCTCGCTTATTCACAAATGGGAACACTTTACGATTTACTACCTGAATTACCTCGTCCTAATACTTCCAGCACTTCAACTACTCCAGCTGCCTCGCATGCAGCTGATAATGTGATTGGTACTGCCCAAGCCCAATCACATTTGGTTTCAAGCACAAATCCTAAATCTGCTTCTTCTAATGTTCAAAATGATTCGTCTCCTACCACTCCCACCGGAAAAACTTCTGAGTTAAATGTTGTCCAATCTACCCCAGCCGGTAAAAATAAATCTAAGAAGGGGAGAGGCAAGAATAAGGAGGGAAAAAATAATAATCAAGCAGAGAAAACCAAAACTACCCCTGTTGATGACCGGGATAAGCAAAAACCATGATACCCTTGCCTTATCTGTGGTGATGATCACTACACGAAGGATTTTCCACGACATGTCGAGGTCACAAAGTTCCTTCAAGGAGCCCCGAAACCACCTGCACCGGCTGTCTTGTCCCAACCCTTCCCGTCTCAACAACATTCTCAATTGGTCATCCACGACCAACCTTCCTCTTCTACCACCTCCTATGTTTTCATGTGTACTGGTGATTCTAAGCAGAACAACGTTGCACTCACTACTCAAGCCAAAGATTATTCTCCATCTAAGGAGAAGGTTGACGATTTACCTCCTTCTTTGGTACAATCCTCTCCCGCGACTCCACCTACTAACGGTCCTCTTCATCTCGAATGACTAAGCCTCGACACAGTTCTGCGACCCCCCCCAAAGGGTGTCATTTGGAAATTGGCTTTCAATCCTCATGCTCGTGCGGCCCAGAAATACAACATTGTTGAATATCTGGCCCAAGCACCTTCTGCGATGTCAGCGCTTGAATTCCTTCAAACTTGTCTTGTGCAACGGAAGGCACTGTTGAAAGCTATCGGTGGAATTGACCCGACAGACATGAATTTAATAATATTTGATTTGGAAGATCACATTCCAAGGTTACCCCCTCAACTCACGTTCCGAATACAGGTTGTTGTCTCTGACAAGAACATTTGCCGAACCGTTATCGATGAGGGTGCCTTGATGTGTGTCATGTCTTTTGCTTGCTGGAAAGCCATTGTCTTTCCTTCTTTGAATGAATCACAAAACACTCTTAAAGCCTTCAATGGATCTGGTTTAATACCTATGGTGTTCTTCCTTCGTTTCCCATCACATTAGAAGGTAAGATGGTCCAAGTCAAATGGAAGTCTTTGACGCTCCCCTTGATTATAATATTTTGCTTGGCCACAGCTGGATCGATTCCATGCATGTAGTCATGTCGACACTTTTATGTGTAGTACATTTCCCTCATCAAGGAAAGGTTGTTACCATTGACCAACTCTCCTTCTTTAATTCCGATACTCGTACTGGCAATGTACCGTTTATTGTTAAAACCCCGCTGGGTTATGAGAACATCGGTGTAGGCCTTTTAAAGGACTCATCGTTAATGGGTACTTTTCCCATTCCACCGCCCGATGTTCTGCGCCTGGTTGTTGCTTCTATCAACATGATCTCCACTTCTCTTCACGAACTTCCTTCCTCTCACGATACTTGGATAGTCCCTGACTCTGGAGATCATCTTCGTTATGGCGACGAAATGCCGTTAAGTCCCGTTGAATCTTCCTATCAGGCCATTCAATCATCAACACCTTCTATCCCTTCTCTTGATGAGTTGTCTCCCGATCCTTTTCGTGTTATTTTTCCCACTGACGAGATGATCATGTCCATCATGGAGGACACCCGTTGGGACGATGGGCATCATCGTTCCATCCTCTTTCTGGAGCAACACACTCTTGAGAACTACCAACGGATTTCGACCCCATCGACCGTTGTCATCATATCAACTGTTCCTGAGTCTGCACATGATGTGTTTGCTGAAGGGAACTTAAGTAATATCTCTCCCACGATTCCCATTGACATATCTATCAAACATGGAATCGTCGAAAATGTCCATATTGAAGTTTCGTGTTCCCCTGCTGAAATAGTCACCTATACGTCCCTGTTCAAAGAGTTTCGTGACATATTCGCCTGGAGCTACGAAGAAATGTCGGGTATCGACCCTGAGATTGTAATTCATGAGATAAAGACATATCCTAACGTTAAACCTGTCCAACAATGCCTTCATCCAGTTCACCCACGTAAAGCAGCTGCTATAAAGCTCGAAGTCGAGAAACTTCTGAAAGTCGGCTTTATTTATCCAATGGCTCTCACAGACTGGGTTTCCAATCTTGTCTCGATTGACAAGAAACAAGGTACAATTCGTGTATGTGTTGATTATAGGGATATCAACAAAGCTTGTCCAAAAGAAAACTTTCCTACCCCTTTCGTCGACCAGATTGTCGATGACTGCACCAGAAGTGAAATCTTCTCTCTCATGGATGGTTTCTCTAGCTATAATCAAATTAATATTGTGCCCAAGGATCAACATAAGACTTCTTTTATTTGTCCTTGGGGTACTTTTGCCTATAGGAAACTTCCTTTTGGTCTTAAGAACGCTGGCGCAACTTTTCAACACACTATGTCTTATGCTTTTCATGATATCAAACACATCGTTCAACCATATTTGGACGATTACCCACTCATTCTATGCACCAAGTCGATCACCCAAACCACCTCCAAGCCATTTTTGTTCGTTGTCGATTCTATTGTATACGTTTGAATCCGCATAAGTGCGTTTTCTGTGTGGAATCCGACTGTCTTCTAGGTTTTATCATTTCACATCAGGTGATCCGGGTGGGTCCTTTGAAGGTTGAGGCCATCCTTAATCTCCCTCCTCCTTCTATACTTCGCCAGTTACAAAGTTTGCAGGGGAAAGCAAACTTTCTTCGTCGTTTTATCCCAAATTATGCCGAGATCACTCATTGATTTACGCGTCTTTTAAAGAAGGATTCTGAGTTCATCTGGGATACCATTGCCAACAATGCTTTTGAATCTTTGAAGTTATCCCTAACGTGAGCTCCGCTTCTCTTCCCCCTCGATTATAGTCGCGATTATTTCCTTTACCTTGCTGTCTCGGATTACACCATTGGCATGGTTCTCATCCAAGAGGATGATGCACACGACGAACATGTTATTTACTACTTGAGTCGCAGTCTCACGTCGACTGAAATCAAATATCAACATGTCGAGAAACTGGCCTTGGCTGCCATTCAAGCCGTCTAACGCTTCCAGCACTATATCCTCTCACGTAAGACTATGGTGATTTCTCATTGCAACCCTTCGCAACACATTTTGACACGTCAATTGCTAGGGGGAAAATAATCCAAATGGATTGTGATACTCCAGGAGTTTGACTTGGAATTCGACCGCGCCAAGTCTAAGAAGTCCTTAGTTTTTGCTGAGTTAATATGTGATTTTCTCGACTCTGCAACGGAAAATGTAGCAGTTGATTCATTACCCGATGAATCTCTTTTTCTTATTAGCACTGATGATCTTTGGTATGGGGATATCATTATATATCTCCAAACCCAAACTTTTCGGCCAACGTTTTCTAGTACTGACTGATGTCGCATATGCTATCAAGCTTGTCAATACATTATCCTCAGGGATACTCTTTATCGCCGGGGGATTGACTCTATTTTTCGACGTTGTCTAATGTTTGACGAAGCTGAGAAAGCTCTGAATGACTGCGATTCCAGAGCATGTGGTGGTCATATGTCAGGGTATGCTACTGCCCAGAAAATATTATGCGCAGGGTATTTTTGGCCTTCATTATTTAACGACTGCATCACCGCCATTCAGAAATTCCATGCCTGCCAGACCTATAATCAGAAAATTTGGTCACATCCTGCTCCTCTTCACCCTGTGGTCTTGGTTGGTCCCTTTGCGAAATGGGGCATCGATTTCATGACATGTCACCCTCACTCGGCCGGGGGGCATGGTTACATTATTGTAGTCATTGATTACTTTACGAAATGGGCCGAGGCGATGCCAACATTTGACAACACTGGAAAGACCACAACATTGTTTCTTTTTAATCACGTCATAGTCCATTTTGGTGTTCCCCAAGATATCGTCACTGATCATGGTAGCCACTTTAGGAATTTTATGATGTCTGAACTTACTGAAAAGTTGGGTCTTTGCCATGATAACTCAATGCCCTATTATCCACAAGCTAATGCCCAGGTCGAAGAGATTAACAAATTTCTCATAAATATGCTCCGACGAATGATAGGGATTCATAAAACAAGTTGGCACATAATGTTGTTTTCTGCATTGTGGGCTTACCAGACATCCGTCAAGTCCTCTACTGGGTTTACACCTTTTCGGTTAGTCTATGGTGTGGAAGCCATTCTCCCTATAGAATGCGAGATACCTTCTTTAAAACTAGCTGTTGAACTCCTACTCAACACTTTTGCTGAGGAAGAAAGTCTATTGTATCTTATGTGATTAGACTAAACTCGACATGATGCCACCCTAGTCATAGAAGCTCAGAAAAAATGTGTCAAGGCCCAATACGACAAGCATGTCAAGCCTCATGTTTTCTCTGAAGGTGATCTTGTTCTTCTCTATGAACAAGATTGAGATATGTTAGGAGCTGGGAAATTCGAACCCATGTGGTGAGGTCCTTATATCGTTCGACGAGTTTTGGAGAAAGGAGCTTATGAGTTGGTAGATTACGATGGTATCCCTTTGAGTGAGCCCAAGAATGGGTTGTACTTGAAGAAGTACTATGCATAAAATCATATGTGCACTAGTACTTGTATTTTATTGTATCATACGTTTTGTGTGTTACTATAGTTTTCTTTTGTCGTTATCTGGTCTCTACCCTTATGTGACATTGTGCTTGATTTCCAGATGTCCGAGTCTTCGCTACCTTATATTGGCTTCACTGATGGCGCTAGCCGTAATACTCAGAACCTTGCTTCCGCTGCGTGGGCAATTTACACCCCGACAAACGAACTTGTTTCCTTACGAGGTGTGTGCCTGGGCCGTGCGACCAACAAAATTGCAGAGTATAGCA
>ML781244.1:16236-40613 GCA_009831015.1 Picea engelmannii | reverse complement strand
TCCTCAACCTTCAATCTCCTCAAACAGTTGGCATGCTTCGTCCTGGATTGGTTGGAGCCTCTGAGTCACTTCCATGACTTTTCTATGTATGGTGTGGATGGGGTGTCGATCTAACGATCATAATGCCTTCTACGGTTATATTTCTTCACCATGGAAAAGTGCCATGTTGCACTATTATGATATCCCAACGAAGTTCTAGTTTTGCAAGGCTTCCTTTTGCGAAGTCCCCTCTGGAACATTCTGCAACTTTTCTCTCTTCTTACTGAGCTTTCTATCCTTCTTCCCTGTGATATTCGTCTTGGTATTCTCTTTCCATTCTTATTCTTATCTTATTTTCGTATAGTAACAATGTGCTATTGAGATTATTTCATAGGGTTCAAAGGAAATACTTCTTCTCTGTCTGGGGTAGGTTCTCCACTCTTCTGTGAGTCTTCTTATGTTCTTTCAACTTCGACATCCAAGTCTTTGGTTCTAAATAGCTTCGTTCTATTCTCTTGTTCTTCAATCAAGTGCACTATCCTCCTAGTCATGAAATCTTTTAATTCTTGCTTCTTTTGTTTTAGGACATCCTCTTCTTTTCTTCTGGTCTGATCCTTCTCAATCCAGGTTTTTCCTAGTAACATAAAAAATGGGGTGCTTCTCTCAATAAATTTAACAACCTCAAAATATTCCTCTATCGAATTTCCATGAGCACTCATAGATATTTGGGTGAGTCTTCCACATAGGGTTGTCAACTTTCCTATGAATAATCATAGCAAGCTTTCCTAAAATTTCCCAAGTTCTTTCTGTCATGATATTCACTTGTGTTTCTTCATCCTGAACACAGTCAATGTCGAAGTCTCCTATTCTTGTTTCTATGCATTCTTTTTCTTTGAATATCTCTGATAAGTTGATATTTCTATGATCATTCCGGGTTTATTTCATTTGTAGCAATCCATTCTCTGATTCTTTCTGCGGTTCTGCCATGGTATTAGTTTCTTGATCTTCCTTAGGGTTTTCTTGTCTCATATTCATTCTTTCAACCTTAGTAATCATTCTAGGGCAGTCCAAAACTTCATGGTCTATAGATTTACAACAAAGGAAAATAAGACCTCTACCGGGGCATTCCTTATCAATATGTCTCGATCTTCTGCAACTATAGCAAAGAGTTAATCCTCTCTTTCTTTTGAATGATCCCCAACCTTTCCTGTACTGCGCACTAGGGTCACAGTAACTAACCTGCAAAAAATTCTTTCTAGGATCCTACATCCATTTGTTAGTCAAAACATTCTTTCTATGCATAGGAATAACATATCTTTCATCATTTCTATCAGATCTACTCATATCAAATCTTATTTATTCTTGCCATGCCCTAGTTTTTAATCTAGGACAAAATTTATCAAACATACCTATATCCATACTTTTGAAACAAAAATTTTCACTTATCTTGTCTTTTCAATCAAAACTTTTCACTATTCTTACCTTTATCAGAGAACAAAGCTTCAAGATCTTATCTCTTTTCTTCAGATCTGACTTCTCTTCTTAGCACAAAGATTTATAGGTCAAGTAGAATACTGTGCGCTAGGGAAACAAATCTATGCATAAAGCCTTCTCTTTTCTTCAGTTCCCAACAATCATAGTTTCAGGCCCCGACAACAGAACCATTTGTTGGCATAGGGGAAGACCTAGGGTTCAACGCTCAAGAGAGCACCAACAAAACCCTAACTACTGGCTCTTTCAACAACACTGCGAAGCAGATGAATTCTCATCCGAGGTAGAGGAAGGGGTGGTTGCAGGACTCCAATGTCTGCAACCTTAGATGGGACACAAATATGTGATTACAATATTCTATCAAAGCACTTAGTAGTTACAGTTCATTAATATTTAACTATTATCTACTTCACAGTTAAAACCCTAATCATAGAGCATTGCAGTATTCACCTAGATCTAATATAGTCGAGCACCAAGCACATTCACATAGGTTAGATCTAGCACTCATTCATATTATTCAACACTAAGCTATCATATCAGATTCATCTAAGCATACATCGGTGTACTAAGAATTAATCATATGAACAATGAAACAAACATACTGCACAAAGAAACCATAACACAATATATACGTGGTTCACCCACAGCCTGGGGCTTTGTCCACCAACTATTCGTCTCCTTTATTATCTTCTATCAATATTTTTACATGCACATAGCCACAAAACCCTACTTCGCATAGAATAGGAGATCTGTGTGCACCTCACCAAATCCTCCTTCCTTGAGCTAGGTTACAGCACAAAGCTTCTACTCAATCTCTTACAGTCACTTGCACTTAGCCTTGCAAGTCTCACACAACATGCGCAAAGCATGTACAACTATCACTTGCACTTAGCACTTGGTATCACACACTTGTGCACCTTTACTTACATCGCCTAGGTTTCTATTTATACATTACAAAGTGGGCCTAAACATGGGTAAACCCATGGGCCAACATCCCCATACCCGTTACATAAGCCCAAAACCCAAAAATCCCTAAACAAGGGGCCGAGATTCTGCGATCTCTGCTTTGACTTGTGCTTCGCCTTCGACTGCCTGTCGAAGTCCCAAAATAGGTCAAACATGACCAAGGATCCTCAAAACTTGGTCAAGGGACAAGACCAACCATTCATACAAACCTTGCCTTGTATTGAAGGCAGTCTTCCAGGTATATTCTTCTTTGAATTGTACCTGGTGATATCCCGATTTCAATTGCCTTGTACATGGAATGTTGCAATTGGTCCAACAAATCATCGATCTTTAGCAGAGGGTACCGATTATTCACTATGATCTTGTTCAATTCCCTGTAATTGATACACATTCTCCAAGTCCCATCCTTCTTGGGTACAATTATTATGGGTGATCCTTAAGGTGAGGTGCTTGGTCAAATCAAACCCTGCTCCAACAATCGCTGCAACTACTTCTTTACTTCATTCGCTTCTAGAATAGACTATCTATACAACCCAATATTTGACAACGGGGAGTCTGGAAATAACTTTATTTCATTCTCCACTTCCCTCTTAGGTGGTATCACTTTAGGCTCTTGGAACACTCCTCTGTATACATGTAGAAATTGTTCCAATTGATGTTTCCTCTCTCTAGTACACCCCTCCAAGAATGGGTTCACTCTCATTGACTCATCATTAGACTAATTTTCTCTCAAGAAAAATAAAACCTATTTATTACTAGAACTAATTAAATTCTTGGCTTGGTTGGCACTTATTAGTGATATATTTGACTCTCCTTTATGCATGTTGATGATGTAGGAATTCTCATCCTTGATCACTCAATATTGGTTGGCTCTCTACATGAAGATTTCATTCCTCATATACATGTAGGGGATTCCAAACACTACTCCACATACATCAAGGGGTACTATGTCCAATTCCACTTCATCAATAAAATCAACACTTTAGCAAATTTAATCTTACACTATTTCGTTACCTTTATATCTGCATCCTTTTTTACCAAACCCAATGGATAGGGGATAGGATGATTGCAGACTTCCAATCCAATATTTATAATCAGATATACTACTATGAGATTAGCCTGTGAACCAGAGTCGAACATAACATCTATGTTGGTCTTCCTGACCTGAATCTTAATGTGGAAGAGCTTGGTCATGTCCTTTTCTTCCTGGTGATGAAGGCTACTTAGATTCACCTCCTTCTACACATATGTGTAGATAATATTTTCACCCACATCAAATATATTTTTAACCTGATTGCTTGAATCTATGGCTAAAAGGTTCTTTTTCTTTCCATCCTTCTTGCAGTTCTCCAGGTTCAACTCTGGATGTAGTTTCCATCATTTTTACTCGGTGTGGCTAGCAATGTTGAAATAATTGCAATGGTTGATAGGATCATTTCACTAGTGTGTAGTAGCTGCTGTATTCTTATATTTTTCCCCTTTCCACTTATTCTTCCCCTCCTTAGAATATTCTTGGTACTCTTTCTACTTTGAACCATTTAGTTGTCCCTTCTTTTGGCCTATTTTTTCTAGGTACTAGTTATGGAAACATGCCTCATCCATTGTCCTTGTCTTGAAGAGAATCACCTTATTTCGTAGATGATTGCATAAATCCCCTAGATACTTGAGGATTATATATGGGTTCTTGGGAGAAATACCCAACATGATGGCCATCATTTTGAACTCAATGGTGTAGTACTCATGTACACTTTTCCCTTGCCTATGCCTGAAGTAGCACCACCATATCCATTGTTCCTCTACATGCCTGATAGGGTAGAATTGGGAATTGATGAGGGTTTTGAAGTCATGTTTTGAAGTCCTCCCACTTAGTTATTGGAGGATCACCCTCCAACCTAAGTATTTCAGTGTGGATTTTCCACCAAGTTAAAGCATGGCCATCATTTTGGGTATCTCTCCCAAGAACACAGATTTACTCCCCCAAGATAAAAATAAATTATAATCACGCACCATCCACAATATAACATAATTATTTTCTATGGGAAACCCCTATTGGATAAAACCCATCTAGAAGGTGGGGTTGCTCTGCTCTCTTTTCCCTGGTATGGAAATAATGCAAGTACAAAGGATAAGGAACTCTCTATGGAGTTACCTGAGACCTATGTCTTGTTAGGATGATATAGAAAATTAACCCTCTCTATTATGATATCTAATTTCCCACTCCCATTTTCTCTTCTCAACTATGGAACAAAATACAATAATATAGAATGGAACCCCTTCTCCTCTAATGGCCCGGTATTTAACATAGCCCGATAGCCATCTAGGGGTAGGATTTTGACTTCTTCAACCTTCAATTACGATAAGGTTTTGGAAATTATAGAATTTTCTTAGAAAATACACTACGTGGTTAGCCCCACATGTCTAATTAATGGAGGCCGATGTTTCATCCACTTGCACCATGGTGATCAACACGATAGGTCAACTTACGAGAGACATAAATTTCTCATATGAACTCCGATTGACGAACGGTCTGCACCATTGGAAAGGTATCGGTGTGTAGAATAAATAATATTCCTCTATAGTAAGGATTGTACCAGAAAAAGTGTTGTTTGATGCCTCAAAATGGCTCCGGAATAATTTTAGACGATTTTTTGGACCCGAATTTCCAAATTTGGACCAGCCGTCGAAATGGACTTGCAAGCCAATTCCTCCAATTTTTCCACCAATAAAGTACTGAGATAGATGACAAATAATATAATGATCCAATCCAAATCACTTTAAAATAATTATTAATCCTACCCTTTTTCCCTTATTATTATTAACTTCATGTCACCCCCTTGAAGAGGGATCCAGAATGGCTTCTAGTAACCTAGAGGGTGGGAGATGAAGGATCAAAGAGGGAACAAATTCCTTATTGGAATCAAAGTCATGAAGTCATATCATTCCCCAGGAGGGAAGATAGGTAGAACTACCATCCTCAAAGAGGAAATCCCATTATCCATGTCTTTTTCTTTATTCCCTGAGACAAGACAAGGTTCCCTAATCAACACTTATAGAAAAGAGGTATTAGCCTTCTCTGAATATGTTTTTTACACATTTTATTCATCCTTTTCCTCTTCTTCACTTAAGGGAAATGTCCAAAATTTTCATTTAGATTTAGCCCCATTTTTTTAGTGAAGGATGAGCTCGTGAACGAGGACAAGAATCATGTAGATTCCATGCAATATGATAGATCTTGCATCTAAATGTTGTATTTTCATAATCCAAGACCTAAGTCCATCTAAAATTTTCCCATTTGAGAATAATTTTGTTAGGAAGACACTTACCTAGGTTGATCTCAACACAAAGGTGAGCATACATGCATAATCCTACTATAACTCTCTCAAAATATTTTATTATGTAACTACTTGAAATATTCCCAATATCCTCCATAACCGAGATGTGCTAGAAATGTAAGGGAAAATTTGGAAGATGAGCCCAAATTCACATTCAGTAACCATTAGAGAAAATTTGCTTCAAAAATGAGTATCCTAAGGAAATTGTAAAATAATAAGTCATGTGTGTCACACCAAAACCATGCATGCCACATCACACTGCCATATAAGCTAGGCTAATCTAAAATTATGAGATGAGAGTTAAAATAATAATGAGAAGTTTAGATTTTTGTGTATAGACAATAAATGATAATAAATATCATAAAATAAATAATTACTATTAATATACAATATTAAAGTAAAATAAATAATATATTATTAATATATGATAATAATTTATAATATAGTCATAATATAATAATACATTATACAATAATATAGAATATATAATATAATAATAATATAATATGAATTATTAACTAAAATATAATAATACTATGAATGAATGTGAATGGGCAACATTAAATTTGTATATAATAATACTATGAAAGAATGAAAATTAAAGAATGAGACAATTTCAATTACTACACTGGTCGAGTTGAGTTGTCCTAGTGATTGTATATTCTGTTGAGATAAGATCATGATGAACAAAAAAAATATTGCGAGTTTCCCTCTTGAATACTTTCTTGTGCACTATCATTTCAGAGTGTAGTTCAAGGGAAATTTGTTGATGTAGAACCGAGAACCCTTGAGTCTGTCAGAACAACATGGTAGTCGATATTTCATAGAAAGTTTTGGTCATCATTCTTTCCAGGCCAAAATTGGATTACCCTTCAAGCCCAAACAATTTCCAGCAGCCACCAATGGTTAGATCCACTAAGGGAGTCAATTGTTGAATGAATTGTCATTGATATCAAAAGTTAGTAAGTGATCAAATATATGTCAAAGGTTAGTAAGTGATTACATATAAATGTGACCTTGGTATCAATTTAATAAATACAAAAGTGGAATTTTTTAAAGTGGAAACGGAATTTATGCAAAAGAGGAAATGAAACTGGATTAAGTATACATATGAATTTAATAAATAACAAATGTTGAAAATGTAAGTGGAAGTGGAATTTACATAAAAGAGGAGTAAATATGAAAGTGGAATAAAGAAAAAGGTAAAAGTGAAATTGGATTAAAGAAAAAGGAAAAAGTGATATTGGATTAAAGAAAAAGGTAAAAGTGAAAGTGGAGTTAAAGAAAAAGGGTAAAAGTGAAAGAGCACATGGTATGTACACATGGTATTTGCAATCCATGGTGGTATTTACCTATGGTAAGGTAAAAAGTGAATTAAATCATGATAGTCAAAATCGATTGACCCAATTGAAAACATGACTAAATGATCTAAAAGTCACAATGGTTCATTGGAATTGTATTAATTAAAATAGTATGATTAATATATTATATTGAAAATGCACATACATGTAATGTAGAGATACATTCCTATATTTAAGAGGTGTAATTGTTCAATTGTACATGACCATTGGAAGAATATATAAATGAAAATTATTGTTGAAAGAGGGTGTGTCTTTGGCTTGAAGTCTAAATATAAATAACAATGTTAGAGACCAAGAAAGTAAATGAAGATGTGTAGCTGAAGACAAATAAGATTATGAATATTTGAAGATTGAAGTACTTATCATAAAAGGGAGGTTGGGGCCTGTGTTGGATTACTGAGAGGGTGGGTGAATCAATAATAGAGAAATAATCCTTTTTAACCACAAAATTCAAGTGTTATATCAATGTAGCATTATCATCCAATAGTTGTAGAGTAAATAAACAATGCAAAAATGAGCAATCATACACATACACAATACACCAGTGTTTTTACATGGAAACCCAAAGCAAGAGAAAACCAAGGAATGTTTTTTCTTATATGTCTTTAATAATTTTATTCAATGGAAGAACTAACTGTTCCAGGTATATATCAGTGGCCACCCACCTATTCCACTAGCTCGAAAAACAGTTTTCCACCTTGCTAGTTTTTCGGCAGTTTTTTCGGTTCCAAACTTCTGGGGTCATTTTGAGGCCCTAAATGAAATGTTTGGGGGATTTGGGGTCCAGGGGACTATTAAAGGCATTGCCTTGGGCCAGTCGAAAATTGTTCTTCTCAATTAGACCTTTCTAATGGGCTATCGTGCACCTAAAACGAAGATCGCATGAAAACATTACGACCCCAGGAAGTTGATGTACTAACTTACCCAAATAGGGCCCACATGAATTTTGGCGCTTCATCTCCTAAGGTTAGGTTTTTGGATGTCTAGGGTTTTTGACATTCCTGTTTAAAATTCCTTCAGAGCCTCATTGTAACCATCTTCTTGCGAATGAGCAGATCCATCACATCTCTTCTCAGAGATAAGACGCCACCATTCCAACAAGCTTGTCTTCCACTGCATTTTATAGTTTTAACTTATTTCCTTATTGAATAGAAAACTAGTTTTACTGTATCTCGGTTATTTTGTGTTAATAATAGTTTAATAATCTGTATTCATTTCGTTCTTCTCATAAAATCTAGATCAATGGTATAAGAGCAGTCTGCTCCTTGTCATCTTAATGCATGTCCCCAACAAGGTCATGGTACAAAGAATTGGGTCTCGAGCTTGTTTCTCTTGAGGAAAAAAGATCTCGCACGCCCAAGCGACCTCTCATGGTAGGAGAAAAGAAATATGATGGGACATGAGACCCTTTCAAAATGTTGCTTGAGGAATCCCTCATGCAACAGAGCAATGGGATGATGGATAGTTTCACGCAAATACTTCGGTGACTACCAACATGCGATGCATCTTCCTCAAGCGGAGGCGCCGCCCCCTTCAAGGTACAAATAAACTTCGATATTCCTATATTTGAAGGTCATATAGACACATATGCTGTAGACAATTGGTTGAATATATTAGAAGGGTATTTTTATGTCCATAACTTTTCGAATAGAGAAAATATTACTTTTGCACTCCTCAAAGTCATTCCCCATGTCAAAGATTGGTGGGAAACTTTCTGTGAGAAAAAGGAAAGAGAGGAACCTTGATTATTTACAGTCATGACCACTTGGTAACCCTTCAGGAATGTTATTAAGGAACAATACTACCCTATCAGAAGTTACGACGACTTGCATACCAAATGGACCACACTGCGCCAAGAAAGAGACCAAGTGGTGCCAGAGTTCACAAATATCTTCCATACCTTGCGCACCAAGATGGGTATCAAAGATTCAGAGAGACAGCTGGTGCTCAAGTATCACAGTGATCTGGATAGATACATCTATACTGAAATGGAATTTCTGGACATCTTGTCCCTGGGCGCGGCCTACCGATATGCTGTCAAAATCGAGCAGAAGCTCAAACAAAAGACGTGACAATTTGGGCCTGGGAACCCCTCACAACAAAAGCTAGGAAAGGGCAGCCCCAAACCACAGAACAAAGGATAGACCAAATATGGACAGTATCAGGAAAACTAGTCTAAGATGCAAGCAAAGAAGGCCACTAGAAAGGGGAAGACATATCATTGACACAGAACCTAGTGCCACCGTTTCTACCACCAAGCTCCAGCCTGGTGAACTAGACGAGCCAGAAGGAGAGCACCTCTTCCATTCACAGATGTGGGTAAAAGGCACCCCACTACACTTCATCATTGATAGCGGTAGCCAGAATAACCTCATCTCAATAGAGGTCATCAAGCGGTTGGCTCTTCCAACAACGCCACACCCACAAATCTACACCATTAGATGGCTCTACCAAGGAAGAGATATCCACGTTAGCCAACAATGTCGAATATCATACGACATCAAGCCCTTAAACTACGAGGTATTGTGTGATGTTGCGCCTCTCAAAGTTTGTAATGTTCTTTTGGGCCAACCTTATTTATGGAAACATCATGCTTTATATGAGTTGAGGCCTCACAGTGTTATTATTACTTTGAACAAGAAATTGTACAGGATATCTAAGGCAGTTTCTCCTACTGCTATTTCCTTGATCTCTACCAAGAAATGCAAGAAGGTCATCTCTCAAGATGAGAAATTTGACTTCTTCGTGATTCACTCTCAGAGTGAGCGAAATATCACAGCCACATCCAGGGCCTCTGTGACTGATCTCTCCACACAACAGAAGAAAGTGGATAAGGTCGTGGAAGATTACTTAGATATCTTCTCCTCTCCTACCGAAGTACCTTTTCACTACCAGGTCAAGCATACCATCGATCTGATCATAGGCGCACCACTGCCCAAGGGGCCAGTCTACTTCCTCTCTCTGTTAGAAAATGAGGAGATCAAGAGGTAGATCCAAGAATGGATCCACAAGGGGCACATTCATCCCAGCTCATCGCCTTGTGGGAGCCCAATCATGCTAGTGTAGAAGAAAGATGGGACCTGATGACTCTACATTGATTACTGGGCCCTGAATAAAATCATAGTTCAAAACTGATAACCAATTCCCCAAATCAACGACCTCCTTGATTAGCTCATAGGGGCCAAATACTTCAGTAAGATTGATTTGAAGCCTAGCTACCACCAAGTCCCAATAGAACAAATAGATGTATGGAAGACTGCCTTCAATTCAAAAGAAGGTCTTTTTGAATGGATGGTCATGCCCTTTGGTTTGAAAAATGCTCCAAATTTTTTTATGAGGATGATGGATGATATCCTACGAAATTTCACCAATAATTTTGTAGTGGTGTATTTGGATGATGTACTCATATACAACAAGACTTGGGAGAAACACTTGAAACATATTCAACAGGTTTTACACACCTTGCGACAGCACAAACAATATGAAAAGTTAGAAAATTTCTCCTTCGGCATGGACATGGTCCATCACTTAGGCTACATCATTGATAAGCATGATGTGCATGTGGATCCAACCAAGACCCAGGTCATTCGTGACTGACCATCCCCAACCACACTCAATGAACTTCAGAGATTCTTGGCCCTTGCCAATTTCTATTGCAGGTTCATGCTGGGATTCTCTCATATCGCATGGGCCCTCAGCCAAGTAACCAAGGGTGGGGGTAAGGGAAAATTTGTGTGGGGCCTATCCCAACAACAAGCCTTCAGTGAATTGAATATGTGTTTGTGCTCATCCTTGTTACTTTCATTACTATACCTACAACATCCATTTGAGATCGAGACAGATGATTCATACTATGCGATGGGCACCATTCTCACTCAACACGGCCACTCCACGACATATCATAGTGAGACACTATCAGATGATGTATGTAAGTACCCTACTTATGAAAAAGAAATGTACTCCATCGTGCAAGCCTGCTGCCAGTGGAGACATTACATTCTTGGGAAGGAGATAGTCATACCCACTGATCACAAGCCACTACAGTTCATGTAGACCCAAGGAAAATTGCAAAATGACTGCCATCAAAAGTGGTCAACATACTTACAAAAGTTCCACCTCAATGTCAAGTATAAAACTGGAAGTACCAACCGAGTTGCTAAGTGCCTCAGCCAACCTCCAGTCACGACACTCACTCTTAGAAGATTTGGTAGAAAGGAGTGTGCTTGTCATTGATGGAAAGAACAGAAGGTGAAGCAAAAGGAAGAGAATGGATATTAAAGCTCAAGAGAGTTAGCAAATGAAGATCAAAATCTCAGAAGAGATGGCGCGATAAAAATCAGATCAAATCGATACAGTCGGATCTATAAGCCAGATCAATGGTAGGGATGCATTGCGGGGAGAGAAAGCTTAATTAAACTACTCTCCAGTTACAATTCCGCAATCCATATAGAACATCAGATCTCATAGGTTCGAAGATCTATGATTGCGGTTGATCCAACAAATAATGTGTTTAAGTCATATTAAATTGTGACTATCGAATGCGCAATCACCAAATCTATGACAAGGATGAATTGTGGATATTGAAAGGAGAATTAAACATCGCGCTTGTTCCCATCCCACAATTATTCAGGACCATCCGATCTTATATCTTCAAAGATCAATGATTTTGGTTAACTCACCAATAGTGCACATCTTCCCATTGCGGAATTGGGTGACGAGTTAAAACACTCATAGATTGTGGTTGCACAATCATTCTTGATCGTGGATCTGTTTTAAGAAAATTCACAACTGTTGGATCATTTTTGAGTGGAAGGACAGGATAAGCGAGAAAAACATTTGAGAATTCAATTATGCAAAATCTTGTCAGCCGTCAGATCACTTTCAAGTGGAAGGACAGGATAAGCTAGCATAGCCGCAATGTTGACAGATCAAGCCGTCAATCTAAGATCATGATCGATGAAAAAAAATTGGATCTTGTCCCCAATGTAAGGTTGCAGTCCACGCAGGTACCTTTGAATCTTGAAATTTTCATCCTTGATGAATGGAACATACTTCAGTAATTCCAAAAATATTCGTTCGTATTCATCAATGGTCATGCTGCCCAACTTGAGTTCAAAGAAATATTTCATCTTTCTGTCATAGTATCTTTTAGTCAAGTATTTCTTCTTGAAATACCTCTTGAATTCCTCCCAAGTGATATCTTTCTCCCTAAGGTGTTGCACCAACACAAGATAATCCCACCACATGGATGCCTTTCCCTTCAGTTGATACATTGCAATTCTTCCTTCTGCATGCGAGGAATAATTCTGTAGTTGGAAATATTTCCTCATGCCAAGAAACCATGTTTCGACATCTTCCTCCTTCTTATTCTCTCCATCAAATGTAGGCAGATTAATCTTATTCATCTCTCCCTTCAATTCATCCACTCCTGATCTCTTGTTCTTTCTGGTAGGAGACGGACTGGAACTAATGTCTGCCCTCCTCTTGGAGTGACCTTGTAAGTGATGATGGTGTCTACCCACACTCCTTTACCTTCTTCCCTCAGAAGTATGGTGACTCCCTGTTCTTCTCGAGTCACTCTCCTTCTCCAACTTATTCTCTATTATCTCCAAACTCCTTGACATATTTATGTTAAATTCACCTTGTTTTTCCTGAGATTTTCATATATTTTTGCTACCTGCTCGGTGGGTTTGGGCATCTTTCTGCAATTTTTCAATGATTTTCATCATGTTTCCTTCCTTATATATCTCTTCTCCATGCCCATTGGAGTTTGATCCTTAAACTACCAAGTGAACATCCATTCCTTTTTCTGTGTCCTCGGAATGGGAAGCAGTTCGTGCCCTTTCCATTTCTTTTGTACTCAATGGAAATTCTACTTGGTTCTAGAACTCGCTAAACTTCTACAAACACAATGTGCAGAGAACCTTAATTTTTCAGGTCATTAATCCTTAACAAATTCCACAGCATTAAAAAACAACTTGATTCAAGAAAATGTTCGGTTTCCATGAATTTTCCGAGCTCTGATCAGCTCTGCAGTACACTCAAACCATAACCCTTTTCCTTTGTTTCCCCAACACCACGTGACCAAGGGTCGTGACCAAGCGCTATATCTACAAGGTTCTCTAAATGAAATTTCAGGGTTTTAGGTTTCAGGGTTTCAGTCCCGGAGGCTCTCCCACTCACTTTCCTCTCCAACTCTTGACTTTCGAACTTCCGACCTTTCTCACCCCCGGACCCATGACACCACTTTCACCAACCAAGGTGGTGACACGTGGCATCCTTAAAAAGGTCCACGTTACCTCGGGTGATGTCATTTGTCCCTACTACGTCTACTTTTTCCTTTGGGACCCACTGGCACGTGGAACACATTCTTGTGTCCTCGTCAATCCCAATGACGTCAGCCCAAATCAATACTCTGGTTCATCGGGATTTCTCAATTTTGGGCCTCGAGAGTTTATGCATCAACACCTCCCATTCTCTCGACGACCGAACTTCTGAAATGATGACATTTCAGAGATCCTAATATGACGGTCCTGACTTCCTCACGATCTGACGACTCAGATCTCATCGGGATTTCACGTATCGGGATTTTGTGTGTCGCAAGGTTGAAAGACCTCCCACCTTCATTCTTCTGATCCCCGAAATGCTACGATTCCTCCTGGACAATTAACGGTCGAGATCTCTCCTTGGTCAATGGTTGTGATCCAATCACAAATTTGCATTTCCAAAATTCTCACGGACTCACCCTTTGACCATTTCAAGTCACGAGTCATCGAAAGGCTGATCTCTCTCCATGTGTCCCTCTTGATGGACAGTTTTGATGATGTCGGGGCTTTGCGTATTGTGATTTCCACACTCCTCTGCAACTCAAAAAAGGTTTTAAAATTTGTGCACGTTTCCTGGATCCAACAGTTGTTGGTCCACACACTCAAATATGATATCCTATATATGATCTCTTCTATGTGCTCTCCTTAATGTATGGACGTGGATTCGATAGTCCATATATTCTCCTTTACAATTGATCTATGACTGTGGTTTTATTCTACCGCAACTCCTCCTGAGCTTCGTAACACGACCAATGTAACCCCTTGGCACTCAGAAATAATCTAAGGTTCGAAATTGGTTCCCTCGAACAATATTTCCACTCGAAACCTTGGGTTGAAATACCACTTATCCATCCCATCCATGCTCAGCGTTGAAAACATGGCTTTGATACCATATTGTAATGCCCCCAACCATCGAACCCCTTGCCAGGAAACACTACTACGCGGAAACATTCTCATATTTATGTGGTATGCATTTAAATGAAGTTAAATGGCTAGGAAAAGTAAGCATATAATTACTGCTAACATACAGAATGATTGAAATCAACAGTAAATATCATTGCAACATAATACATGATAATATCGCAAGCATCACAAATGTACATTTTAATTGAAATTATACACATGCATATATTTATCTTTGAAACTGTAGTAACTCCACCAACCACATGCAGACCTTTCACAAACCTCCCAACCTTAGACCTCACTGCTCATCATGCTCAACAGTGGGTCACCCCCGAGCTAGGACTAAGCTCCACCCAAGGCAATGGAATCATAGTCTAGGCTAAGGTTACAAGAAAACTGCACAGAGAAACCAAAAGGATTCTCCCTAGGAGCCTTCTTACGCCCACTACTAATGGAGTCTCATTCCCCACATGCCTGTTCTGCCCGTGAGTATACACCTTCACAAGAACAATCCATCGGTGCTTCACCTCCCTCTCTGGGCCTAGAGAACATGCCAAATCAGAAATTATTGGAGCTCCGTAGCTGGTGCTAGACTCACTCTGGGAGAAAACCACTTCCCATCAAGCTCTCTCACCCGGAGAGAGATGCTCACAAGCATGACAACATGCCTCTTCTACCACGGGCCTGACAACCTGGTTCTTCAACTAGTATTCAACTCAATTCCTGCAAGTTTAGGATGACAACAAAAAAAACAACTTTTAGCTAACTCACGGGTGAAAGAAGCAACAAGAAAACGGGGTGTGGAAAATAGGAAATGACTGCAACCACGGTTCAACACTCATTCACTCAAGGATGACAGTCACAAATGTAGATGGGCATAGGTCCAAAAATGGAAATGACTAGACGCTAGACACAACATGCTCATGTGATTTCCCCAGTTTTGGGTTCCACAGAAGACACAAAACAGTTCATCAGTTTTGGTTCTTAGAATTATGTGAGGGTAAAAACAATAGAGCTTCCAAAGAAGAGGCAAATGGTTTTCAGATAGAGGATCTAGAAACTGGCATCACAGATGCAACACTGTAGGACCTCCCAGACTCTCACGGTTCAGACAGCTCAAGACAGAATGGAGGATGAACCCCCTCCATGGCTTAATCTTTGGGTTAAATTGCATGTGCCAGGGCCGACACATGTCACCCATGAGGTTGCATGTGATCCATTGTCCTGTGTTCCCTATTGTGCACGTTTCCCCTTCCAGGAACTTAGGATAAAAACATGTTTTGTCACATAGCTTTTGGAATAATAATAAATTATTACTCCCAAGGACTTAAGCCCCCAAGCTTGGCCCCTAGGCTCAACACTTAGCCTCTCTTTCCAACCTTTCAGACCCTTTTCCCTTACCCACTCCGTGGAAGCTTAGTCCCCCATCACTCTCTCTTTGTGTTCGGTCTGCACGCAACGATGTTTATATTTTTATTAGTGTTCTGCATAACACTTATATAAAAATAGGCTTCTGGCCTTAATACTTAGGCTCTCTGTCCTAATAAACACATAATCCTACCAGCTTATCAATACTCGGCTCACTAGCCTACAAAACATGATTTACAATTCATAAACATGATTACAATAGGGCTCATCCTTGGGGATATTACAGTGTGACTGGAAGTTGGCGCTTCCATCCAGTTGGTGCTAGAACACTCAGGGAGTTGGTGCTTCCTTCTAGTGGGTGCTAGAGAAACCAAAGAGTTGGTGCTCTCAGCAAGTTGTTGCTTGTAAAACAGAGGTTGTAGCCTCAAGAAGAGTTGGAGCTCATAAGAATGATAATGTACAGAAAATAAAGATTACTTATCATATCAAGAAGAAGAGTTTTTTCCCTTTATGGGTTTCCTCAAGAAATATCTATCTCTCTATATTTCATGTGTGTGATTGATGTTGAATATTGCATTGCTTACTTCATTGCTTTATTGTGATCGTCATTGAGTGTTCTGTAAAGAGTTAAAAATGGGCATAATTTTTTAAGCACAGTAACAACTGATTCACCCCCCCTCTTAGTTGTCCAACAATTGGTATCAGAGACAATTCCTTTTAGCTAAGGGTAGATCCTAGATCTTAAACATGACAATTCATGAAGGAACATCAACAAAAAATGCCCCCTTGTTCAATGGAACAAAATTTACCTTCTGGAAAGTTAGGATGAGAACCTAGATAATGGCTTTAGGTGTAGATGTATGGGATGTGGTAGAGACTGGTTATGTAAAACCAATTGTACTAGCTTCTAAGGATGACAAGCTAGAATTCAGCTTCAATGCTATGGATATGGATACTATTCTGAGTGGGCTTGTAGAAACAAAATTTGTAAAAGTTATGCACTTAGAATCTATGAAAGAAATGTGGGAAAAACTCATCAGTAGTTATGAAGGTAATGAGAAGGTAAAGGATGCCAAGCTTCAAACCTACAGATTACAATTTGAACAGCTAAAGATGAAAAAGTATAAAACTGTTGGGAAGTACTTTCTAAGAGTTGAAGAACAAGTAAATGCAATGATAGGACTTGGTGAAAAAATTGAGGATTTCGCTTTAGTTCAGAAAATTTTGAGATCTCTTCCAGATAGATTCAACCCAAAGGTCTCTGCTATAGAAGAATTTGATGATATAAAATCTTTGTTTATTGACCAACTCCTGGGAAATCCGACTGCCTATGAAATGAGGATAGGTAAATATAAACCCACCTCTAGAGAAACATCATTTATAGTAGATAAGAATGAGGATTCTGAGCTTGATGAAATAGAAGAAAAATTTGTGAGAAGACTAAAGAAAGGATCATGCAAGTACCAAGGAAAATTTCCCTTGAAATTTTTTAACTATGGAAAGATAGGTCACTTTGCATCTAAGTTTCCAGACAAGAAACATGATCAGAATTATGAAGGTGAAAAGAAATACAAACCCAAGAGATTTGGTAAAAAGAAAAGTCTATGTGTAAACAATGATGACTCTTCAAAAGACACAGATAGTAACTCTTCCTGTGAAGATAAGATTAATGACTTTATGCTTAAGGCCAAAGAGGATTATGATAATAAAGGCACATGAAGTGATGTTGACGATGAAGAAGTTGTGGTTGACTTGGAAGGAGAACTGATCAGTGCTCCAGAAGAAATTGCTAGACTCAGATCTAAGAAGAAAACACAAAAACAATTACCGATACAGTTCGAGAAAGATAATAAAGGACCTGATGAAGACTTTGCTCTGCTAAAAGTGGAATTAGAAGAGACAAAGAAAATAGAGGACATTCTAAAAAAACAACTATCAGAAAAGAAGGCAAGATGTGAAGCCTTGGAAGAAGAGGTAGTAAAAACTAGAAAAGAGATGGAGAAGTTTAAAACATTGTATCTCCAAAATATTCCAAGCATTAAAGCCACAACAGAACTTAACGACATTGTGAGCAAACATAGATATCATTTTTTGAATATTGGTTTAGGTTATGTAAATGGTTCAAGCAGCAAACAACCAAAAAGCAAAGAGCTCGTAAAGATGATCAAGTTCCAAGTCAACAAACAATCAGACCATGAGATTACTTTGTCACAAAAATATAATAAAGACAAGATGATCCCTGATAAAAAGCAAAGAGATCATAAGATGGAGCAATAAATTCCAAGAAGAAGTCCATCCTTTAGGTACCAAAAATTCTTCCATGGCTACTATTTTTGTTGTTCTAATTTTGGTCATAAGATTGTAAATTGTCAAATTAAGTTTAGAGACATGCAATTGAGGAGGTCAAGAAATAAACAATATTTACAACATATAACTAAGCAGCCAATGAATAGACAACATAGAACCAATCACTTTGACCTACTGAACAATGAGCTCGAATGTTATAAATGTCATAACTTCAGCCACAAAGATGCAAAATGCCATTTGAAGAAGTACAAGGCAGATCCAAGGATAAATCCTTTAGCTAGAAATGCCAACACATGGAAAAAGAAAGATAGTGAAAAATGTGGTCTAGTACTTTCATCTCAAAAACAAAAAGACCCCTGGTATATAGACAATGGATGTTCCAAGCACATGACTGGAGACAAGGATACGTTTTTGTCTATAAGTAAAAGAAAAATAGGAAATGTAACCTTTGGAAATGATGAACCAGGTAAAATAAAGGGTAAAGGGGTGGTGAGTTTGAGCAATAGTAAAGGAGAAGCCTAGGATGTTCTTCTTGTAGATGGGCTGAAATATAATTTGCTCAGTGCAAGTCAAATGTGTGATAGAGGATGTGAAGTGGTGTTCACTTCCAAATATTGTAAGATAAAGTCTGTAAACTCAGGACAAGTGGTAGCTAAAGGCATAAGGACAGATCATAATGTATATGTGTTGAAAGAAGATAGAGAAGAGTGTCATCTAAGAAAACATGATGAGAGTTGGTTATGGCATAGGATACTTGGACATATAAACTTTGACCACGTAATCAAGCTCAAAAATCTTGAGGCAGTAAAAGATCTTCCAAAAATATCAAAGCCACAAGATTATGTGTGTAAACCCTGCCAAGTAGGAAAGCTAACCAGGATATAGTTTAAATCCAAGAAATCTACTTCAACAGAGAAACCACTCCAATTAGTTCATATTTATATATGTGGACAATGAAGATAGGAAGGCACATGGAAGGAAAAATACTTCATGGTGATCATTGATGATTACCCCAGACTAACTTAGGTTGCTTTTCTCAAAGAAAAAGCTGAAGCATTTGAGAAATTTAAAATATTTAAGGCTTTAACTGAGAATCAAATAGGAAACATATTAAAGGTTGTAAGATCAGACAGAGGAGGAGAATTTATGTCAAGTGATTTCAGGAATTATGTGATAAACATGGGATCAAAAGAGAATACACAATCCCAGGAACTCCACAACAAAATGGAGTAGTTGCGAGGCAAAACAGAAGAGTTCAACAAATGGCTAGGTCAAGAATGAGAAGAACATTGGTCAAAACTAATGGGTAGAAGCAATACAAGCATCAATCCATATACTTAACAAATCTCATCTCAGACCACACAGTGAAAAGACACCTTATGAACTGTGGCATGGAAGACCTACTACAATCAAACACTTCAAAGTCTTTGGGAGTAAGTGCTACATAAAGAATAATAATGAAAATCTTGGCAAGTATGATGCCAAGGATGATGAAGGCATCTTCTTAGGGTATGATAGAAACAATAAAGGATACAGATGCTATAACAAGAGGCTGCATAAATTGGTTGATTGTATTGACATAAAAGTTGATGAAGGAGTCTCAGTAAGAGAGGAGAGCAATACTGAATCAACAACAGAGGATATAGTTGAAGTTGAAGCTGAACAGGTCCAAGAATCAGAACAAGAAGACTCTAAGTCAGGTGAATATGAAAATACTCAGGCATACTCAAATCAACAGAGAACATCCAATCCTTCCTCCAGGATTTCTCAAAAGAATCATCCTGCAAGTCATATAATTGGTGAGAAAGACAAAGGTGTAAAAACCAAGAGAAGGATAATAAAAAACACTAAGCAATCACATATAGCCTTCATATCCATGGTGGAACCCAAGAACTTCAATGAAGCCAATGAAGATGGAAATTGGTTAAAATCAATGAATGAGGAACTGGATCAGATTGAGAAGAACAATACTTGGGAGATTGTTCCTAGAATTGCATATAAGAATGTAATTGGCTCCAAATGAGTGTTTAAGAATAAAATAAATGAACAAGGAAAAATTGTTAAGAATAAATCCAGATTGGTTTGTAAGGGGTATGCACAAGTTAAAGGACAACATTTTGATGGAACTTTTTCACTAGTGGCAAGAATGGAAGCCATCAAAATGGTTTTGTCCTATGCATGTCATAAGAACTTTAAAATATATCAGATGGATGTTAAGTTAGCTTTTCTTAATGGAGACCTAGAAGAAGAAGTATACATGGAGCAACCTGAAGGATTCTCACTGACAGATAATCCTAACTATGTCTATAAGTTGAAAAAGGCATTATATGGACTGAAACAGGCACCACGATCCTGGTATCATAGACTGGATAAATTTCTACAGGACTAAGGGTTCAACGAATGTATTGTTGACAATAATCTATATATAAAATCTGAAGGGGTTGATTTATTAGTTGTTGTGGTTTATGTAGATGACATTATCTTTGGATTCACTATTGACCTTTTAGTTCAGTGGTTTTCTAATTCAATGCAGACTGAGTTTGAGATGTCCATGATAGGAGAACTGCCATATTTTCTTGGTTTACAAATCAATCATAGTTATGCAGGGATATTTATATCTCAAGAACAATATTTGAAAGAGATGTTAAAGAGGTTTCAGATGGAATATTCCTCTCCTGTCAGTACACCTATGGTGGTTGGTTGCAAGCTTAGTAAATATGATATTTCACCTGATGTTGATCAAAGAACATATCAATCAATGATAGGCAATCTTCTATACATCACAACATCCCATCCTAATATAATGCAGGTTGTTGGAATGGTAGGTCGTTATCAGGCTTCCCCTAAACAAAGTCATTTAGCAACTGTCAAGAGGATATTCAAATATTTGAAGGGTACAATGACTTATGGTCTTCGGTATCCTAGAAATCAGAAGTTACAATTAACTGCATATTCAGATACTGATTGGGCAAACTGTTTGGATGAGAGAAAGAGCACGAGTGGAGGTGCATTCTTCTTAGGTGATTCGTTAGTAGCATGGCTTAGTAAAAAGAAAGGATCTATCTCATTATCAACTATAGAGGCAGAGTACATTGCTGTTGCTACTTGTTGCACTCATATTTTATGGATGTTACAAACTCTTGCATATTTGAAGGTAACTTATATTGATCCAATTCCACTTCACTGTGATAACACCAGTGCCATTAGTGTCTCAAAGAATCCCATTCTCCATTCAAATATGAAACATATCCCAATAAAGTATCATTTTCTCAAAGAGAAGGTTACAGACAGAGTTGTTCAGCTGAATTATATTCCTTCCACAAAACAAATTGCAGACATCTTTACTAAAACCCTAGCCAAGACACCTTTTGAATATCTTCTTCAGAAGCTGGGTGTCATCCCTACTCTCACCTAAGAGAGTCCATCTTGTCAAGGGGAGTATGTGTTGGTTGAATATCTGATACATCCGGAAAGTACTGCAACAATTCAAGGGGAGCATGTTTTTTTTGACATTGATGTCAAAGGGGGAGAAAAGGAATGGTCTGGATGCTACAATTGGAGGTCCAATAAGTCTAGCACAACCTTTGAGGGTTTCCATCTATGCCAAAGGGGGATATTGTTGGAAGATTTGGTAGGAGGGTGTGTGCTTTTCATTGATGGAAAGAATAGAAGGCAGTGCAGAAGGAAGAGAATGGATATTAAAGCTTAGGAGAGTTGACGAATGAATATCAAAAGCTCAAAAGAAATGGTGCGATAAAATTCATATCAAATCGAGACCATCAGATCTACAAGGTAGATCAACGTCAGGGATGCATTTCAGGGAGAGAAAGCTGAATTAAACTACTCACCAGTTACAATCTTTTAATTTGTCTAGATTGTTAGATATCATAGCTTCGAAGATCTACGACTGCAGTTGATCCAACAAACAATGTGTTTAAGTCATATTAAATCATGATGGTCGAATGCACAATCGCCAAATCTATGACATGGATGAATTGTGGAGATTGAAAGAAGAATTAAACATCGTGCTTATTCCCATCCCGCAATTAGTCAGGACCGTCCGATCTTATAGATTCGAAGATCAATGATTGTGGTTAACTCACCAATAGCTCACATATTCCCATTGCGGAGTTGGTGATGAGTTAAAACACTCAGAGATTGTGGTTGCACAATCATTCTTGATCGTGGATATGTTTTAAGAAACTTCACAACCGTTGGATCATTTTTGAGTGGAAGGACATGATAAGCGAGAAAAACGTTTGATAATTCGATTATGCGAAATCCTGTCATCCAAATCACTTTCAAGTGGAAGGACAGGAAAAACTAGCAGATCCGCAACACTGATAGATCAAGCCATCAATCTAAGATCCTTATCAATGAACCACATTTTGTTCGGGTTTAAAGTCGCAAGGAGGTTACGCTCCAAAATGTTTGAAATATGAAATACCCGAAGCCCAAAAATTTGAAATGAATAAGGACCGTCGGATTTGGAAGACAAACAAGAACTGTTGTATCAAGTTTGTTGGTCAATAAACCACGTCAGCAAAAGGGCATAGAGGTAGACCACGTCAGAATTCCATGTCAGCAGTATACATCACCAAGGAAACATGGCATAGTCAGAGAATGACAAGTTTCAAGTTGAAATCAACATTTCAGGTACGTGAAAATCATGAATCTGAGTGACATGTGGTAGCTGCTTGGCTTGTGATATGTCATTGAGTGATGCAAGAGTTACTTCACTCTGATATTTTTTCTTCGGGAGTTTTACCACCAGTACTCGCTCAAAGACCTGAAGTCTCGAATGTCAAAGACTTGAAGTGGACATGAGATGTCCAATCTGTAGATCACTTCGGGAGAAGTCTCATCTATAAATCTATTACAGTGGAAGGATAGTGTAGGTGAAAACGTTAACCGATAGCAAGAGGTCTCCACCATATGATGACTGAATCAGTAGGTGATCACTCTGGAGGAAAAAACGGGTTGAGATTTGAAATCTCCGATGTCCGGAGACCCGAGGAGATATCGATCATTAATCTGAGAGGGACACGCGTCAGAGGCTTGTCAGCTCCAAAAGATTGACGTACAGAGGAAAGAAAGGTTTGAGACTCGAAATATCCGAAGTCTGAAGACTCGAAGGATATCTCGACTATTGATCTGATGTCGGTTGTACCATCAACCATTGATCAAAATACATTGGAAGGATTGCGTAAGAATAATAGACAAAGTCATGGAGTAAAAGGTGGCCATACATCTCATTGCTTGATTAAGTCTTAGCCGTTGTATTAAGAAATGAAGGATGACTTAGCCGTGGAAGGGTGGTGCAAGGGAGAACTATTATTCTCTGTTATACAGGTTGGTGCCTGTGTGACTGGAAGTTGGTGCTGGAACACTTAGGGAGTTGGTGCTTCCTTCTAGCGGATGCTAGAGAAACCAGAGAGTTGGTTCTCTCAACAAGTTGCTGCTTTTAAAACAGAGGTTGTAGCCTCAAGAAGAGTTGGATCTCATAAGAATGATAATGTACAAAAAATAAAGATTACTTATAATATCAATAAGAAGAGGTTTTTCCCTTTATGGGTTTCCTCAGGAAATATCTGTCTCTGTATATTTCATGTGTGTGATTGATGTTGAATATTCTATTGCTTACTTCCCTACTTTATTGTTATCGGCATTGAGTGTTCTGTAAAGATTTCAAAATGGGCATAATTGTTTAAGCACAGTAACAACTGATTCACCCCCCCTCTCATTTGTCCAATACTCACCACGGTGCTAGAATATTGAAGCCACGAGACCTTCAGATGGCCCCACCTCTATGAGACAGACCCTGACTTCTCCACCACCTACCAAATGTTGGGCGCCAACTCAATGGTCACTAATTTCCATCTTCAGGATGGGTTGTTGTGTCGTCTGGGCCATCTCTGCATTCCATTAAGCGAGTGCACAAAGATGATTTGGGAAGATCACTACAGTCGGGTGGCAGGACACTTTGGTGTTGAAAAGACAATGGAAGTGCTACAAAAACATTTCTACTGGATGAAACTTTGATAGGATGTCGCAAGTATATTGTAAATTCTAACCTTGTACAATATCTACTGCAAACTGATATTCAAAAAAGAACAGAAAAGATACAATGACAAATACAAACATTACACATATATTTTTCACCTGGAAACCCAAAACCGGGAAAACCAACATATATTATATTCATACATTGTGTTACACTGTTTACAATACAATATACATATAGGAGCCAGTGGCATCCAAAACCCTAACCCAATGACCTGGATTAGTCCAAAACCCTAATTCCTTAACCGGAAATAGAAAACCATCGGCAAAAAACCATGTGC